>WOXC01004476.1:0-225000 GCA_011680675.1 Gymnobelideus leadbeateri | reverse complement strand
GACAAGGTACGATTACTAGAATAGCAGAATAAGATGCTGAAGACCAAATGGATCCTCCTTCAGTAGCAGAAGACATCACAGAGCAACATGGACATCCTCTTTGAGAGTTATATTGCCAACCTTCCAAGGCAGCTGAACACCATGGGGCAGGAGAAACTGAAGCTGGGGGTGGAGTTGGGCAACATGGAGGGCCTTGTGGAAGATTTCAAAAAGAAGTATGAGGAGGAGATCAATAAATGGACAGAAATGGAGAATGAGGTTGTTCTTATTAAAAAGGATGTGGATGAAGCCTATATGAACAAGGTGGAACTGGAGTCCGGTCTGGAAGGCCTAACTGATGAGATTAACTTCCTCAGGCAGCTGACAAGATATAAGAATAAGAGATGCAGGAATTGTAGTCCCAGATTTCAGATATCTCTGTGGTCCTATCTATGGACAATAGCCGCTCCTCGGACATGGATGGCATTATTGCTGATGTCCAAGCCCAATATGAGGATGTTGCCAATTGCAGCCATGCTGAGACTGAAAGCATGTACCAGATCAAGTATGAGGAACTGAAGTTCCAGGCTGGGAAACATGACGATGACCTTCACCGCTCCAAGACGGAGATTTCAGAAATGAACTGAAGTATCATCAGACTCCAGGCTGAGACCGAGGTGCTCAAAGGCCAGAGGGCTTCTCTTAAAGCCTCCATCACTGGTGCGGTGCAGTGTGGGGAACTGGCCATCAAAGATGCCCACAATAAGCTGACTGAGCTAGAGACTGCCCTGCAGAGAGCCAAGCAGGACATGGCCTGCCAGCTGCGGGAATACCAGGAGCTGATGAACATCAAGCTGGCCCTGGACATTGAGATCACCACTTATAGGAAGCTGCTGGAATCGAGGAGAGCAAACTGAAATCTGGGATGCAGAACATGTTCACCACAAGACCACCAGTGGGTTCTGCTCTAGCTATGGAGGTCTTTGAAGCCCTGGCCTCTATTCGTTGAACCCCTTCCAGTCATGTTCCTCTAGTTGAAGAAGTAAGGCTGTGGTGGTAAAGAACATTGAGACCCGAGATGGGAAACTGGTGTCCAAATCATCGGACATTTTGCCCAAGTGAGAGGCTGTGTTGGATCATCACAGCCCACCCCTTTCTTGTACTCCTAAGAATCTCCAAGATACCCAAGGGAAGAGAAGGGGTGGGGGAAGAGATTGAAGATATCTACATTATATGCCCCAGCCATACCTTCTTTGTTACCTTACCTGGCTTCCTTGCTCTTGCCAATATCCTTGAAACAATTTGTGTTTTCAGAAATAAATACAATTCACCATTTCAAAAAAAAAGTAACATTTGTCAACTTTTATAAAACTAGCAGGACTATTAAAATTATCCACATCATCCACTGAAAACTGAGCTATAATTAAACAGAAATTTTAGATATGGAGATTTTCTAGATCAATGTTCTTATTTTATAGGTGGGGAAAATAATGTTATTCTATATATCACCAGATACATCTGTAAAGTTTTGAACCCTGCAGGCTTTGCATAATGTACACACCAGTGTAGATGGTTGCCATAACTAGTTTTCAGTTCTCCCTGAGCATTACACTTGAATGTAAGAGTAAAAACAAAAATTGCATTAATTCATGACATTGACAAAAATGTGTCATTGATGCCAAGCAAGAATTCAAATAAATCACCCATGATTTTCTTGTTCCATGCTTTAGGATTCTTAAAATATTTAGAAATTAGGTATTGAAGGGTGCTCAGTAACTTAAATGGAATAGACACATCAAATGACTTTTAGAAGAGTTTATTTTGAGAAAATCTGCTGGGACAAAATAGATTATCATTATTCAGCTTGGCCTCTGAGGGCAAAAGCAGGAGAAACTGGAAGTAGCAGAAAGATGGATTTAGGCTTGTTGTAAAGGAAAATGTCCTGAAAATTACAGTTGCCCCAAAGTGGAATGTACAGCCCAGTGAGTTCCCTCACTATAGATCTTTAAGCAAAGGTTTTTTGAGTAGGTTGTAAAAGGAATTCTTTTTCAGGGATGTTTGGTAGGTATGAGATGGCCTTTGTTAGCTCCACAATTCCTGAGATTCTGTTATTCTGATAAATATGCTGTTTTAAGGTAATTGGGGAAAGTGAGTGACAAAACAAAGGATATCGAGTCTCTTGGACAAATGGCAGCCCATTTCTTCTCTGTGAACACAATAAAAATATGCAAATATCTTACATCTCAGATTCTGAAAAACTCCACGGAATTAATAGTATTTGTATGCATTTGTGTAGTGCTTTAAGGTTTGCAAAGTGCTTTACAATTTCTCATTGTATCCTCAATACTGGATAACATTGTATCCTAAGATGTAGCTGTTATTATTATCCTCATTTTACAGACGAAGAAACAGAAGCACATAAAGTTCAAGTAACTACGACTTAAAGGTAATAAATGTCTAAGGCTGAATTTGAACTCAAGTGTTTTTACTCCAATTCTAGTGTTCTATCTAATGAGCTACCTAGCCTCTTCTAATAACCTCATGGGGTAGAAAAATGGAGTTTTTTTATTATCTTAGTCTTTAACCAATAAAAATAGGGGTTCTATGAAAATATTATTTTGTGGATCTAGTCTTTAGCAATCAAGTGCTGGAAACCAACTACTTCTGTTTCCTCATCACTTGCAGATCCCAGCAAATAAATTCAAGAATAAATGATAAATAACCAAATGTGAAAAAGTGGATTATACTTTTCACCTTGATCTCCAGTGACCTAATTTCCCCTTCTTATAATTGAGCAAAGTGCTTTCTTGTCATAATCACGGCTTCCCAATGTTTCAGAGAAGTTAACAATAGCCCTTCTACCTTAGATGTGTGTATATGTATACATGTGGATGTATGTATGCATGTATGTATGTATGTTTATATATGTGTGTGTATGTGTGTGTGTGGTGTGGTGTGTGTGTGTAGATTGATAGATAGGTAGATCACGTTCTGAACTCCCAGTATCTGTTTCTGTGTTTCTCTGTTTCTATCTCTGTTTCTCTGTCTCTATCTCTCTCTGTCTCTCTTTGCCTCTGTCTGTCTGTCTGTCTATCTGTCTGTATCTCTCTCTCTCTCTCTCTCTCTCTCTCTCTCTCTCTCTCTCTCTCTCTCTCTCCCAAGCTCCATTTTAATATGGGGGTGGCAGGGGTGGTGGAAGAAGGCAGGATGGAGGAGAACAGGAGGTTCTGGTAGGAAGAAACAAGAAATATTTTCTGGTTTAAAGGTTACAGAATTAGGTCAGTGCAATAAGTGAAATAGTAATAAATGCTAAGCTGTGAAAGACCAAGTGACTGACTAATTACTGCCTAGCCTACTCTTCCCAGTCTCACATTTAGTGAAGCTACAGTAGTTTAGTACCTTGGTCCTGCCAAAGCCAATTATCAAAGCCAATTTCATGCATGGACAGCACTGATTTTACCCTTTTTCTCCTTCCCCTGTCCTGCTTAAACCAGAGCAAATGTATTCTTCAGCTTTCTCAAATGCAGATTAACAAAATAACATGACAGTTTGGCGTCAATTTAAAGGATGTTTTGCAATCATTTGTGACTTCTTTGTTTTATCCCACTTATGTGAACATGTGGTCCTTGCCAACCAGGGAAGGTTTAGAAAAAATGGAAGCATTTGAGCATCCTGGGGCAGCAGAAGTCCCCCCAAAAGAAAAAGAACAGGATCATAGGAAAGAAAGGAAAGGAACAAGTATTATTAAGCACCTACTTTGTGCTAGACACTGTACTAAGCATTTTATAAATATTATCTCATCAGATTTTCACCTTAACCATAGTAAGAAGGTGCTATTTTTAGAATCATTTCATAGAGAATGAAACTAAGGTAAGGAGAAGTTATGTCTTGCCTATGATACCACAGCTAGTAAGTATCTGAAGTCACATTTGAACACAGATCTCCCTGATTTCAAGCCCAGAATTCCATACAGTGCACCACCTGACTGTAAGGTTTTAAAATGTTCATAAAATATTAAGTAAGGTTCTGAAAACATTAGGGCACGTTTGAGAGGCATGCAATATTATCTAGCAAAAGAATAATAGATTAATAGATTTAGATAAAATTCTGCCTCTCTCAGTACTTCTGTCAGTGTGGTCAAGTTACTTTAGGATAATAATCCCTGTAATTCCTGACTCACAGGAGGGGAAGATCAAATAAAATAATACATGCAAAGTGCTATGTAAATATCAGTTATCCTGAGTTTGTGGATTTTCTTATTCGGAGATAACCCCATGTCCCAGGTTTTTTAGATGGAATACTAACTGAAAAGATGAAGGTTGATTTCTATGCACATAATTTCTAAGTAAAGAAAAAAATGAATAAAGTTCAGATTAATAAAAAGGACCACTTCAAAACCTACTGAATCAAGGTTAAGAATAACTAAACATATTTCCTTATGTTATATAAAGTTAAATTATAGCAATTAATTAAATTTATAATTCTGAACATTTTATCTAGAAATATGTTTATTCATGCAATATAGCTAACATTATATGGAGATATTTAATAGCTAAGGAAGATATATACATGCCTGTCAGGTAGATGCCCATATTCTTTTTGAACCCTTCAGGTAACATAAAATTAACATCACACAAAGAATTCTATTCCAACTTTTTCGGACGTTTTTTTTCTTTCAATGAGATGAAATCTGCTCCCACTTTGAACCAATGGTCGTAATTATAAAGTCTCTAAAACTTTCTATCAAACATTTAAAGAACAATTGATTCCAATACTATACAAACTATTTGGGAAAATTAGTGAAGAAAGAGTCCTACCAAATTCCTTTTATGACACAAATATGGTAATGATTCTTATATCAGGAAGAGATAAAACAGAGACAGAAAATTATAGACCAATTTCCCTCATGAATCTACACACAAAAATTTTAAATAAAATATTAGCTAAAAGATTACAACAACTTATCACAAGAATAATACACTTCAATCAGGTAGGATTTATTCAAGGAATGTAAGGATGGTTTAATATTAGGAAAACCACCAGCATAATCGATCATATCAACAATAAAACTAGCAGAAACCACATGATTATAGTTGAAGAAAAGGCTTTTGACAAAGTACAACATCCATTCCTGTTAAAAACACTAAAAAGTATAGGAATAAATGGAGCCTTCCTTAAAATAGTAGATAGCATCGATTTAAAACCATTAGCAAGTATTACATGCAATGGGGATAAACTCAAAACATTTCCAATAAGATCAGGAGTGAAACAACTGTGTCCACTATCACCCCTCTTATTCAATCAGGCACTAGAAACATTAGCAATAGCAATTAGAGAAGAAAAAGAAATCAAATGAATCAAATTAGGCAAAGAAGATACCAAGCTATCACTCTTTGCACATGATATGATGATATACTTAGAGAATCCTGGAGAATCAAGGAAAAAACTACTTGACACAATAAATAAATTTGGCAAAGTTGCAGGATATAAAATAAAACCCACATAAATCCTTAGCATTCCCATATATCTATAATGAAATTCAACAGCAAGAGATAGAAAGAAAAATCCCATTTAAAGTCACTGTAGACATTATAAAGTATTTGGGAATCTACTTGCCAAAACAAACCCAGTACTTACATGATCACAACTACAAAACACTTCTCACGCAAATAAAGTCAGATCTAACTAATTGGAAAAATATCAATTGCTCGTGGCCGGGTCGAGCTAACATAATAAAAATGACAATTTTATCCAAACTAAACTATATATTTAGTGCCATACCAATCCATTTACCAAAAAACTACTTTATAGAGTTAGACAAAATAGTAACAAAATTTATTTGGAAGAACAAACAGTCTAGAATATCGAGGGAATTAATGAAAAGAAATGCTAGGGAAGGTGGACTAGCTATACCAGATTTTAATCTGTATTATGCAGCAGTCATCAAAACTGCTTGGTACTGGCTGAGGAATAGATTAATGCATATATGGAATAGATTGGGTGGAAGAGATCCAGCAATTAATGAGTATAGTAATCTACTGTTTGATAAACCCAAAGACCCCAGTTTTTGGGATAAGAATGCACTATTTGGCAAAAACTGCTGGGAAAACTGGAATGCAGTATGGTGGAAACTGGGCATAGATCATTATCTAACACCATATATCAAAATCAAGTCTAAATGGGTGCGTGATCTAGGTATAAAGGATGATACTGTAAGCAATCTGGGAAAGCAAGGAATAGTTTACCTGTCAGATTTGTGGAGAGGGAAAGACTTTAGGACCAAACAAGAATTAGAGAGCATTATAAAATGCAAAATAGATAATTTTGATTACATTAAATTGAAAAGTTTCTGTACAAAATAAGTCAATGTAACCAAGATGAAGGGGGAGGTGGGAAATTGGAAAAGAATTTTTATAACATATGTCTCTGATAAGGGACTCATTTCTAAAATATACAGAGAATTGAGTCAAATCTATAAGAATAAAAGTCATTCCCCAATTGATAAATGGTCAAAGGATATGCACAGGCAGTTTTCAGAGAAAGACATTAAAGACATCTATAAGCATAAGAAGAAATGCTCTAAATCACTATTGATTAGAGAAATGCAAATCAAAACAACTCTGAGGTACCACATCTCTCCAGTCAGATTGGCTAAGATGACAAAAGAGGAAAATGACAAATGCTGGAGAGGGTGTGGGCAAATTGGAACACTAATGAATTGCTGGTGGACTTGTGAACTTATCCAACCATTCTGGAGAGCAATCTGGAATTATGTCCAAAGGGCTATAAATAATTTCATACCCTTTGACCCAGCAATACAACTTCTAGGGTTACATGCCAAAGAGATCATAGAAGAGGGCGGAAGACCCATACGTACAAAAATATTTATAGCAGCTCTTTTTGTGGTTGCAAAGAATTGGAAATTAAAGGGGTGTCCATCAATTGGGGAATGGCTAAACAAGTTGTGGTACATGCATGTAATGGAATATTCTTGTGCTATAAGAAACGAGGAGGAGATGGTTTTCATATTTACCTAGAGAGGCCTATACAAACTGATGCTGAGTGAGAAGAGTAGAACCAGGAGAAACTTGTATGCAATCAAAGACACAACATATATGTGATGACCAGCTATGACAGACTAGACTCTTTTCAGCAATACAGTGATATAAGTCAATCCTGACAGACTCATGAAGGAGAGAGATGCCACATCCAGAGAAATAACTAGAAAGAACTGAGCTTGAATCCTGATGGAAGAAAACTAATTGATCTTTTTCTTGTCATTGTTTGTTTTTATTTCTTCTTTACTATTTTTCATCCCATCTAGTAAAATACGCCTTTGTAACCTGACTAATGTCTAACGTGAAAGTATTTTCAGATCCTATACTGGACTATATGCCAAATTATATAAAGTCAAATTCAATGAGAGTAAAGTTGACCCATTCCCTTTTATCTTCCTCCTCTTCCTCTCCATTATAAATTTTATCTTACTTCTTTAATATGAGTAGTATACAGCAAAGCAAGCCAGTATATGTTTATGGATACACACAAACATATACTGGCTTACTTTATCAATCTGAGGCATTTTCCCAGAGATAGAAACATTCAGAAATAAAATCCCTTTACTGTACCACACCACGATTCTAGATTGTCAGTCAATTTTGCTCTTCAGAAATAGATCAGAGAAAAGTCAGCCAGTTCTCCCTGGGGTCATATATGCTGTCAAATGCCTGAACATTTTCTACTCTAAACAGTATTAGTTTATAGATTTTAGCAAAGCAAAAAGAGGAGAAAAAAATAAAAGAAACAGAGGCCCTATTAGCTCTCACCTGGAGAAGAGGAGGATAATGGATCGTGAGCCTGAATTCAATAATAAAACCATGCACTGAAAGGTACCCAGGTGCTAAGCCCTTGAGAATGTGATATTGGATGAAGAGAATGTAATATATATATGTCAGTTCAGTAGTTTGCAATATATATATATGTATATATATGTGTGTGTGTATATATATGTGTGTGTGTGTGTATATATGTGTGTGTGTGTGTGTGTGTGTGTGTGTATCAGTATCCGTTCAGTAGTTTTTCAGTAACTAGTACAGAGACCTCAGCAGGAGAGAAATGAGCTGAGTCAGTTGTGAGGGGAGGAGGGGGAAGGAGTTATGGTGAGTAAGTTCTGAGTGGAGCCATGATCAGAAGGGGCTGATATTAAATGAAGGAGTTATAATCCAATACCTAGCCAAAGTAAATATCCAAACTCAGGTAATTTTCCTCAAGCTTATAAATTCAAAAATAAGATTTCAATAGAAGATATGCACCAGGAAGACTCAGACAAACTGAGGTTAAATGACTTGCTCAAGGTCACCTACCTATTAAGTATCTGAAAGCAGATTTTCCCAACACTCTAACCACTCCACCATCTAGCTGCCTCCCATAGGGAGACAATATATACAGAGAAAAGTAGATATAAAACATATAAAAAGAGTAAATACAAAGTAATTGATTTCGAGTCCTGCCTCAGACACTTTCTGACTATGTGGCCCAAGGAAAGTAATTTCACATGTTGGTGGTCTCCACATTCTATAAGGCAGTAGTTCTCAAACTTTTTGTTCTCAGCTTGCCTTCATACTCTTAAAAATTATTGAAGAAACTTATCACTCAAAATTAGGGTGGGCCTTTTGTTCATTTGGTTTATATCTATTCAAATTTGCTATATTTAAAATTAATAGTTTTACAAATTCAACATATTAATAGTTAATTTGTAAATATAATAATAATAAACCCATTGAATGTTCACATTAACAATAGTTTATTCAATAAATAACTATTTTCCAAAAGATAGTGGAGAGTGTAGCATTGCTTTTACATAATTTTACAAATCATTTTAATGTCTGGCTTAATAGAAGATAGTATATGAAGAAAAGACTATAGTTATGTAACAAGAAAGGGAAGGACTATTTTAAAAGGTAAATAAGTACTAGTAATATTATCATAAAAGTAGTTTTGACCCCTATAGTGATTCTCAGAATTTCCACAAGGTCCTCAGACCATATTGTGAGAACTGCTGCTCTAAGACTATAAATTGCAGAGAAAAGTGTTGCATGTGTAGAAGGAATTTTCTTATATGGGGAAGGGAAAGGAATAGTATGTACTATGTGCAAGGTACTATTTCTAAGTGCTTTACAAATATTATCTCCTTTAATCTTCACCACAAACCCTGAAGTTGTTCATGCCAGTGAAATAACAGGTTCAGGTCCAGTCTCTTTTCATTCATTTGTAATTGAACTGGCTTCTGACACAGTCACAAAACAAGAGAATACTGAAAAACAGTTTCATTAGTTCACCCTAATCCAATCAAAGTATTTGTGGAGCACATTCTATACAATATGCACGATTAGACTAGATACTGGTTATACAAAGAAAGCTGGCCTCAAAAGCTTTAATTCTTCTGTGTGTGGCAAAGGAAGGCAACAAGCATTTATTTAGCACTTACTATGTGCCAGGAACTGTACTAAACACTTTACAAACAATATTTTATTTGATCTTCAAAACAACACTAATAGAGTGACAGTATTATTATCCTCAGGAACCTCAGACAAACTGAGGTTAAATGACTTGCTCAAGGTCACCTACCTATTAAGTATCTGAAAGCAGATTTTCCCAACACTCTAACCACTCCACCATCTAGCTGCTTCCCATAGGGAGACAACATATACAGAGAAAAGTAGATATAAAACATATAAAAAGAGTAAATACAAAGTAATTTCAGGAAAATTCTCATGAACAACTAGAGAGACAATATGATAACGTCCAAAAATTATAGAACTTGGGAGTCAGGATGATGTGGACTAAAATGCTGCCTTAGAAACTTATTAGGTACAAAACTTGATCAAGTTTCGTAACTTCCCTGAGCCTCAGTTGACTCTTCTTTAAAATGGGGATTAATAATAGAGCCTATTTCCCAGGGGGCTTGTGATATATACATATATATATATATATATATATATATATGTGTGTGTGTGTGTGTGTGTGTGTGTGTGTGTGTGTGTGTGTGTGTGTATGTATGTATGTATATATATGTATATGTATGTATATATATACATACATATACACATATATGTGAAGTGATATACAAAGCAATTCACTATATAAATGTAAACTGTTACTATTGCTTTTCATAAGTTCAATAAGAATGATAAAAATATTATTTTCTTTCAAAAATCTTAGTTTTAGGACTTCTCTAACCATTTACAAGAACTCAATAAAAATCCTTCCATGAAATGAAAGCTATTGACTATGTATTACCAACAGAAAAAAAAAACATCAAGTAAGCAATCCAACTCTGAGGTACCTCAGGCCCTCTGGGGAGAGGCAACAAGTAATAAAGCCTTTCACCTCTGGGTCACTGATTTACATCCTGAGCAAGTTTGCAGTATTCCAAAGTTGTTGCCATCTGGGGATGAAGGGATGACCTGGGTGAAATGAATTGGTGTCTGTCTTGTTTCCAGAGCACAGGTGTCCATATAGCAATTACCACTGATTGGCAGTCTGCAAACATTTCAGAGAAACAAGACAAAGGCTAAACAGACACAGAGAGCAAGCCAGAGTTTTGCTCCAGGCAGTTGCTTCTACAGGACAAGGTTGGAGCCATGTAATCACTGAACCATTTTGTGAAAGGAGAAGGAGGCCTATTAATGCAAGAGGGGGGAATTAAAGTCAATTTAAACTTGAATTTAGGCCCAACGGCTTTCATCACTTTTATAGAGAAACTGTTTCAAGTGAATCAATTTATAATCTAATGGCCATTGCATAACATTGATTTGCAGTCATTATAAACCAACATGAATTCCTCAGAAAGAGAACAGCTCTGAAGCAAGTAGTGTGATAACCCCACAGGCAAACATCCATGAAATACATTTGCTACACTAGATAGGAACTAAATTATGAGCTTCCATTCCCTTTCATTTAGAAAGGGACTCTATGTTTCCACATTTTTTTTCCAAATACACTTGAAATATTTGCTTTTCTATTTCTTAAATGAACTTGATGTGTACTGAACAACTGGGGAAAGGGGAGGAGAAGAAAAAGAGAGAGGTAGCATATAAAGAGAGGAAAATATTCTAGAATTCTAAATTTACCACAAATAATCCAAAAACTGAATTACTAATAGATAAATAAGCAACAGAGGTGGGTTTTCTTTGGATTTCACTTACTTTTCCTACTGGAGTGATCTTGAGGAAATTACTTAACAAAATAGTTAAATCCTTTGTTAAAAGCAAAATTTCTATTATCTTGTTTTTCAATTTAACAAAAAAGTTTTAAACAATCCATGTGAGTTCTTTCTAGACAATGATGAAACTTTCTTTGCCCTAAGGTAGGTTTTGCAAACCAATCTACATATACGGAGACTGTCTAACATTTTTTACACACACACACACACACACACACACACACACACACACACACACACACACACACACACACACACACTCCATTTGAATATTGATACTGTGGGAAAATAAGCCATCTTAGAGACCCAAGATGGCGGCCAGCAGGAGACTGATGAAGGAGCTGGAAGAAATCAGCAAGTGTGGGATGAAAAACTTCCATAACATCCAGGTTGATGAAGCTAATTTATGGTCTTGGCAAGGACTCATCATTCCTCACAACACGCCATATGACAAGGGAGCCTTCAGAACCGAAATCAACTTCCCAGCAGAGTGTCCATTCAAACCACCTAAGATCACTTTTAAAACAAAGGTTTACCACCCTAACATTGATGAGAAAGGGCAGGTCTGTCTGCCAGTAATTAGTGCTGAGAATTGGAAACCAGCAAACAAAACTAAGTTATCCAGTCCCTCATAGCACTGGTGAACGACCTCCAGCCTGACGACCCTCTTAGGGCTGACCTAGAGGAGGAGTACTCTAAGGACCGTAAAAAATTCTGTAAGAACGCTGAGGAGTTTACAAAGAAATATGGGGAAAAGCGGCCCGTGGACTAAATCTTCCGTGACTGATTGCAAGCTGGATGAGCGGAGCCCCTGAGCAGCGCATTTCCAACCCCCACAAACAAGGACTCTGGGAAATTGACAGGGGCCACCCCCTGGCGTTAACTTGTGGCAGTTACTAACTTTCTACGGTTTTCTTAATCAAAAGTGGTCCAGGTAAACCTGTAAAGAAAGGATTAAAAATTTAAGACGTTCTAGTTCTGATTTCTTTGCTTTAAGAATCACTGCTTCAATCTACCTTAAAAAAACAAATAATCCATCTTAAAAGAATTATTGGTTGTAGTAAGAAATGTGCACCACATCAGTGTGTCAAAAGGAACTCATGACTAACACAAAATATAATCAAATCTATGCTATTTTAAAGATATTTTCCAATATTGTTCCTTTTCTATGTAATCACACTGAGGTCCAAAAGCAACAATAATGTCTGCCTTTTAACCTAGAGTTTCTTTTGTAAACCTTGAAAACAATATCTTCCTGCATTCTTGATTTCTGTGTACTGAATCTTTTAAGGTTTATGTTTTTCTTCCCAATATGTATAAAACATTGGAAATCACAAGTGACATTCAAAAATTTTTGCAAGGGCTTCTACTTTACTCTCCTCATCATGTCTGTTTTAATTTAAGGATTATTGATGGAATCCTTGGACAGAGAAGGAAAGAAATTAGAGCTCTGAGGTGCAGAATTTCAGTCATTGCATCTAGACAAGCAGTTAAAAGCAAGATGTTTCTTTCAAATGTTTCCCATTTCAGACAACGCTCTCAAATTCCATTTATTCTTGACTATTTGGAATGAGCTTAGCAGCTGTACTTACCAGTTGTCTTGAGCCTCATCTCGATTTTTAATACTACTTTCAATTAAATTAAAACTGCAATCAGAGTACTTTTATATACTGGTAAAATTTAGGAAATGAGGTAAATGCCAGTTGATTGGGAGAAGGCTAAACAGAATGTAGGATAAGAAGATAATGGAAGATATGATGAATATGAAGATTTCATATAAGTTTTGGAAAATTTATATTAACTTTTGGAGTGTGGAATAAACAGAAAGAGGAAAACAACATGCACATTGGCTGCAACAATGGAAATGGAAATAATAACAACAAAGGCCCCATAATTTTTTTTGCTTTGTACTTGAAATCTCCAAGATTGACCCTGAAGAAGAGAAAGGGATTATGAGTGTGTGACATTATATATGCTATCATTCTTAATTAATATTTTGGCAATTTTTCTTAAGCAACTCTTTTACATCATCATTATTTTTAATATCATTAATTACAAACAATTGCCACAGGCAATTCAGTTAGGTGGCATAGTGTAGAGAGTACTAGGTAAGTTAGGAAAACCTGAATTCAAATACAGCCTTAGACTCTAATTGGCTGCACAACTTTTAGCAAGTCATTTAATCATGTTGCCTCAGTTTCCTCAACTGAAAATTGAAGATAATACCAACTACAATTCAGGGTACTGTGAGGATCAAATGAGATAATATTTTTAAAGCACTTAGCATAATTTCTGGCATATGTTAATTTCTTAATAAATGCTTGTTTCCTTCCAAAGTAATATATTTGCAAATGAAGGTGAGGTAGATATAAAAGATAGCAATAAAAATTAAATAATTTTGACCCTCTAAATGTTATATTGGAAGAAAGAAAGAAAAAGAAACAAAGAAGCAAAGAAAGAAAAGGAAGAAATATTTGCTTTTAGCAAGTCTATAGAGGATGAACTAGCATCCAAATACTTTTATTCAATTACAAGAAGTTATTTTATGTACTTTTTCGATAGTTGATAGAACATTAAATATAAGAGAATACTAACATTATGGAAACTTTTTGAAGGACTATTTGATTCTCACAGGAAAAGGTAAGAACTATTCAAATTACAATAATAACAATCATTGAAAATTATCTAAATAATTAGAGGAAATTGAGATAACTACCCTGAGGTACCACCTCACATACATCAAATTAATTAAGATAACAAAAAAATGATAAATGTTTAAGTGGATGGGGGAAAAGAGGTACACTAATGAATTGTTGGTAGAATTATAAACTACCACAAATATTCTGAACAACCATTAGAAACTATGTCCAAAAAAGAAAGAAATAAAGAAAAAGAAACTATGTCCAAACTGTGCATACCCTTTTACCCAGCTACTAGATAGATGTCTCCAAGGGTATCAAAAAATAAGGAAAGAGACATATATATATATATTATATATATATATATATATAGTTATAGTTATAGTCATAGTTATAGTTATAGAGTTATAGTCATAGCACATGATGGCTAAGATTTGGAAATTCTTATTGATGCCCATCGATTGTGGAATGGCTGAACAAATTATTATATATGAATGCCATGGAATATATGATTTTTAAAAAACTGTGAAAGGGATGGTTTCTGAAAAACCTAGGAAAATGTATATGAACTGATGCAAAGTGAAGTGAACAGAACCAGAATAATTATCTATACAAGAACAACAATATTACAATGATAGTCAACTGTGAAAGAGTTTGTTGGATTGATACAATGATCAATCACAATTCCAAATGATTCATAATGTAAAATGCTATCCACCTCCAGCAGTAGAACTGATGGACTCCAAGTGCAGAATGAAGCATTTTTTCTTTTCTTTTTTTCCTTGCTTTTTTCCTGCAACATGGCTACGGTGGAGATGTAATTTAAATGATTGCACAAATATGATAGATATTGTATTTCTTGCTTTCTCAATGGGTGGGGTAGGAGTGGATACAGGGAGAGAAGTTGGAATTGAAAATAAAAATAATGTTAAAAAAATAATCTTACAAAGTCCAAATAATATTTTTATATTTATGGAGAAAGATTCCCACAGATAAAAGAATAATGACATTAATGTATTCTGGAGGAGTCCTATGAAATAAATAACACTATTTTAAAATAACTATAATAATGGTTTCAATTTTTCTCTTTCCAAACTAGACAGTAGCTTTTTCGACCACCTATAAAATATAACAAATAAGTTATCATTGAATTCTTTCTGATTACACAGAGAAAAAAGTTGAAAGATAAGCAAATTTAAGAAAGCTAATGTTTCTTTGAATGAGTTAGAAACCCAGTCAAGATCAAATCTCACATATCCTGAATTTTTCTTCATTTATAAGACAACCAAATGATGTCATCATGTGATTTTATATATGATACTATATTATCATGACTATACTCCAGTATATTCTTTGTTTTTTTTTTTTCCAAATGCTTTATTAACTTCTGGTTTCTACAATTCATTTCTGTCAGATTTTGAGTTACAATTTTTCCCCATTTTTTCCCCTACCCACCACCCCAGAATAGCAGTCCCACAGAATATCCCCTCATCCAATCTGCTCTGTCCCATCTCTTCTCCCATACCCCCTTCGACTTTTCCAATAGGGCGAGGTGAATCCCTACACCCCATTGTCTACACATCTTATCTCCCAATTATATGCAAAGTAGTATCAATCATAGTATTTATATATATATATATATATATATATATGTATGTATATATATATATATATGTGTGTGTGTGTGTGTGTGTCTTTTTAAATTGATTTTAAAAGGAAGATAAGCAACTCAGTATAATCTGTACATGTGTAGCTATGCAAAACATTACCAGAGTAGATATATTGTAAAAGACTGACTGTATTTCCCTCCATCCCATCCCACCTTCCACCTGGTCCACTACCCACCTTGATCCTGTCCCTTTTCAAAAGTAGGTGCTTCCAACATCTCTCCCCCTGCCAGGCTGCCCTGCCCTCCACCATCTTCCCCCATCCCCCTCCCCCCCAACACTCCTGTAGGGTGGGCCACCCTATTTAGTATACATGTCATTCTCTCCCTGGTCCAAATTCAATGAGAATAAGGTTTTGTCTTTTTGCCTTCCTATTCTTCCCCTCTCCTGCAAAAACCTTTCCCTGTATCCTCTACACAAAACAGTTTACCACATTGTCTCTTCCCATTCCCCCTCACCACATTCCTCTCTCACCTCTTAAACTCACCTTTTAAGTATCATCCCTTCCTATTAAATTCAACCTGTGGCCACTCTCTATGTATACCTGAAAAGATATATACACACATTCACATATGTATTCATATGCCCATATGCCCTTCTTCAACTATTTTCATACTGAGAAAAGTTTCATCAGTTACACTTATTGTTTTTCCCTGTAGGAATGTAAATAGTTCAACGTTGATCATTTCATAGTGATTTCTTTTCTCTGTTAACCTTCTCAAGCATCTCTTGCTTCTTTTATCTGAATGTAAGATTTTATATTCAGTTCAGGTTTTTTTCCTCAAAAATGCTTGAAAGTCCTCTATTCCGCTGAATGACCAAATTTTTCCCTGAAACATGATACTCAGTTTTACTAGGTAGGTGACTCTTGGTTTTAATAGCAGCTCCTTTGCCCTCCAGAATATCATATCCCATGCCCTTTATTCCCTCAGTGTAGAAGCTGCCAGATGCTGTGTTATCTTGATTGGTGTCGACAATTTTGAAATTGTTTCTTCCTGGGTGCATGTAATATTCTCTCCTTGATCTGGGAATTCTGGAACCTGGCTACAATATTCCTAGGTGTTGTCTTTTGGGGATTTTTTCAGGGGGCGATCTGTGGATTCTTTCAAACTCTATTTTGCCCTTTGGTTCTAAAACAGCTGGGCAATTTTCCTTGAAAATTTCTTGAAGTATGATTTCTAGATTCTTTCTTTGATCATGGATTTCAGGTAGTCCAATAATTTTTAGATTGTCTCTCCTGGATCTATTTTCCAGATCAGTGGTTTTTCATGAGATATTTCACATTGCCTTCTATTCTTTCATTTGTTTGGATCTGCTTAATAGCATCTTGATTTCTCATAACGTCACTAGCTTCCATTTGCTCCAGTCTAATTCTGAAGGAATGAATCTCCTCAGTGAGCCTTTGAGATTCTTTTTCCATCTGGCAAATTCAGCTTTTTAGGTTATTCTTCTCCTCATTGCCATTTTGAGCTTATTTTGCCATTTGAGTTAGTCTATTTTTAAGGTGTTATTTTCCTCAGTCAGGCTGTTGATTATCATTTCATACATTTCTTGCATCTTTCTCATTTCTCTTCCCAATTTTTCCTGCACTTCTCTTATCTGCTTCTTAAGGTCCTCTATGGCCTGTAGCCAGCTTGTATTTTCATTTGGAGCTTTTGGTGCAGGATTTCTGACCTCACAGTCCTCCTACTGTTCCATCATTTGAGCCTCTTTTCCCCCAAAATAGGAGTGTAATGTTGTATTTTTCTGTTTATTTTGTTTCCTTTGCCTAGGCATGTAGACACTCAATTACTTTTACTTTTGGGCTGTTGCCACAGTAGGACTTTGCCACCAGCCAGGGGAACTTCTGTCCCAAACACTGGGGTCTTCTCAACTTCCGGAGAAATTAGTTGGGTGGCCTCTGTGAAGCCTCCACACATTTTGGCAAGCTGATCACAGAACCCAAGGCCTCTACCCCGACCACAATCCAGATCCAGGAAGGGTAAAGCAAGAAGCTTACCCCCTAGATTGATCACCAGATACCCCTACTGTTCACAGGCCAAGAGCTGAAGCTGCCATGTGGCAACTTGGAGCAAGCTGCGCAGTCTCCTCAGCAGCTTCTCACCCCTTGGGGAAGAGGCTGACACATTCTCCCAAACAGTCACAAAGTCCATATGGCACTGACCTCTCACTTTGTCGTAGTCATATATGTGTTGATAATTATGGAAATGCCACAGCTCCCTCAATCAGGCCTGTGCTCGCCTCTCAGAACACTGTGCTGTCAGCTCCCAGAGCACTGCGATGGCTGCTCCCTGTTGGCCTGCAGGGCTGCCGGGCTGTCCTCAGTGGGAGGTTAGCTTCTCTGTGTCATTTTGTGGGTTCTGGAGCTTCAGAGGTCATTCATAGTCCCCCTTTTACATAATTTTGAAGTGGTGTGGGTTGGAGCTCCATGGAAGTGTTGTTTCTACTTCACCTCCACTCCAGTCTATTCTTTTTTTTTTAAAGAAATGCTTTATTAACTTCTGTTTTACATCATTCATTTCCACCAGATTTTGAGTTACAATCATTTTCCCCCCAGTATTCCCCTACCCAACCTCCCAGAATAGTAGTCCCACAAGATATCACTTCCTCCAATCTGCTCTCTCCCATACCTTCTCCCATACGCCCTTCGACTTTTCCATTAGAGGAAGGTGAATCTTTGTGTCCCAATGCCTGCACATCTTATCTCCCTATTACAAGGAAAAGAGTATTAATAATAGTATTTATATATATTTGAAACATTTAATGTTACGACCTCGAATTTCAGATCCATTTCCTTCCTCCCTTGTCACCCATTCCCTCTGGGAAGATAAGTAATTCAGTATATGTTGTACATGTCTAGCTATGCAAAACATTATCATAGTAGATATATTGTACAAGGCTGCTTATAATTCCCTCCCACTCATCCCACCCCCCACCTGGTCCATTCCCTACATGATCCTGTCCCTCTTCTATAGTGGGTACTTCCAACCTCCCCTCACCCCAAGGATGCCCTCCCATCCATCATCCCTCCTCTCATCCCCCTTCCCCTATCCTGCTGCAGGTTGAGATATCCCATTTAGTATGTATGTCATTTTCTCCCTGAACCAAATTCAATGTGAATGTGGTTTTGCCTTTTTAGCCTTCCTTATTCTCCCCCTCCTTTGCAACCACTTCCCCTTGCTTCTTCTACATGAGATAGTTTACCCTACCTTGTCTCTCCCCATCTCCTCTTGCCACTTTCCTCTCTCACCTCATAATTTCATCCCTTGAGTATTCTCCCTTCCCAACAAATTCAACCTATGCCCTCTATCCATATATAACTGTAACCATATACACATACATTCACATATGTATTCATATGACCACACACCCTTCTTCCATTATTTTCATAGTGAGAAAGATATCATCAGTCACAGTTATTGCTTTTCCATATAGGAATGTAAATAGTTCAACTTTGATAAGTTCCTTTTGATTTCTTTTCCCTGATTACCTTCTCAGGCATCTCTTACTTCTTGTGTCTGGATGTCAAATTTTCTATTCAACTCTGGTTTTTCCTCAAGAATGCTTGAAAGTCCTCTATTCCACTGAATGACCATATTTTCCCCTGAAACAAAATACTCAGTTTTGCTGGGTAGGTGACCCTTGGGTTCATTCCCAGCTCTTTTGCCCTCTGGAATATCATATTCCATGCCCTTCGATCCCTCAGTGTAGAAGCTGCCAGGTCCTGGACTATTCTGATTGTGTTTCCACAATATTGAAATTGTTTCTTCCTGGCTGCTTGTAGTATTTTCTCCTTGATCTGGGGATTCTGGAACCTGGCTATAATATTCCTGGGAGTTTTCTTTTTGGGATCTTTTTCAGGAGGTGATCAGTGGATTCTTTCAACCTCTATTTTGCCCTCTGGATCTAAAACATCAGGGCAGTTTTCCTTGAGAATTTCTTGAAGGGTGATTTCTAGGTTCTTTCTTTGATCATGGCTTTCAGGTAGTCCAATAATTTTTAAATTGTCTCTCCTGGATCTATTTTCCAGGTCAGTGGTTTTTCCCATGAGATATTTCACATTGCCTTCTAATCTTTCATTTGTTTGGATCTGCTTAACAGCATCTTGATTTCTCATAAAGTCACTAGCTTCCATTTGCTCCAGTCTAACTCTGAAGGAATGAATCTCTTCAGTGAACTTTTGAGATTCTTTTTCCATCTGGCAAATTCGACTTTTTAAGGCATTCTTCTCCTCATTGCCCTTTTGGGTCTCCTTTGCCATTTGAGCTAGTCTATTTTTTAAGGTGTTGTTTTCCTCAGTCAGGCTGTTGACCCTCATTTCATACTTTTCCTGCATCCTTCTCATTTCTCTTTCTAATTTTTCCTCCACTTCTCTTATTTGATTTTTAAAGTCTTTCTTAAGGTCCTCTATGGCCTGCAACCCGCTCATGTTTTCCCCTGGGGCTTTTGGAGCAGGACTTCTGACCTCACAGTCCTTTTCCCGCTCTATGCCCCCAAAATAGGAGTCTAGGGTTGCATTTTTCTGTTTCCTTTGCCTTGGCATGTTGCCACTTAATTGCTTGACTTTGGGGCTTGTTGCCACACTATGGCTTTAAGGCCAGATAGAGGAATTTTCGTCCCGAACGTGTGGGGGGCAATTTCTGTTTCTGGCAAGCTGTAAACTCACCCACAACTTCCACCCTAGATCACAATCCAGATCCAGGGAGGTTAAAGCAAGAGCGATTACCCCCCCCCCCCCAAGACTGATCGCTGGATCTCCCCACGACTTGTAGGCTGGGAGCCAGAGCTGCCTCTGAAAACTACAAAATGGCTTGTCTCCTCAGCAGCTTCTAGCCCCCAGGGGAGGGAGCTGACGTATTCCCCAAATACAGGTCCCAAAGTCCATAGGACACTAACCTCTTACTTTGTCCTAGGCAAGTCTATGTTGATAATTCTAGAGTCGCCACAGCTGCTGGTGTTCTGGGGTTCCTCCAGATGGCTGCTGGCCCTGCCGCCCTGGGGCTAAAACCTCGGCTCACCGGACCTGGGCTTGGCACGGCTCGGCTCCTGTGCTCTGCGCTCTGCGCACTGCCGGCTCCCAGACCGCTGCGCTGCTCCTTCCTGCAGGGCTGCTGGGCTGTCCTCAGCGGGAGGTTAGCTTCTCTGTGTCGTTCTGTGGGTGCTGGGGCTCCAGAAGTTGTTCAGAGTCCTTTTTTACATAGTTTGGGGGGAATCTGGGGGCAGAGAGGCTTGGACGAGCTGTTTCTACTCCTCCATCTTGGCTCCGCCCCCACTCTAGTCTATTCTTATAAAATTGTCTGGGTTTTCATATAAGGAAATTTCGCTATAGACCTCCACTAACAAATCTTGGCATTGAATTGAGCTGCTGCTCTCAAAATTATTTTTGTGAAAGACTGAATTTGTCAAATATCTGCTTATTGGGTAAGGTTGTATTCTATCAGTATTAAAAATTAGACAGAACTGAAAGGTCATGAGTAATAAAAATATATTGAGGAGCAGTAGGCAGGGTGTTTGTTAAAACTGCATTTATTGGGGGAGGGGAGCAGATTCAAGATGGAGAAGGAGAAATGGGATTTCCACAGGGTTCTGCCTCCCCCTCCTCCAATTCATGTAAAAGGAGATTCTGAAAGAACTTTGGACCTACAAAAACCACAAAATGACTCAGAGAAGCTAACCTCTTGCTGAGGACAGCCTGGAAGGCTGGAAGGAAGTGACCAGCACAGCACTCTGGGAGCGGAACCCAGCCCTGCTCCAGGCAGAAGTTTTAGCCTCAGGGTGGGGCTGACCAGCAAGCCAGCAGGAGGGACTTCAGAACATCAGCAGCTGTGGCAGTTTCCATAATTATCAACCCATAGAGGCTAAGGACAAAGTTGGACGGCTGTGCAGTGTGTACTTTAGGATGCAGTAGTTAGGGAGTGTCATTCAACCTTTGCCCAGTGACAAGAAGTGTCTGAGGTGCCATGGCCATGCAGCTGCCACCACGTGGCAGTTTCAGCTCCTGGCCTGCAGAATGTAGAGGGACCAAGCCACTAGCCTGAGGGTAATTGCTCTTGCTTTAACCTGCTTGGATCTGAACTTTGAGTCTAACGTGGAGGTACTGGGGTGTGTGACCAGCTTGCCAGAGTGTGTGGAGGCTTCAGGGAGGGCATCTAACTAATACCTTTGGTAGCTGAGAAAACCCCAGCATTTGGGACTAAGGTCCCTCATCTGGTGGAAGAGTCCTACTGTGGCAAAAAACCCAAAATTCAAGTAATCAAGTGGCATCTTGAGCAGGCAAAGGAAGTAAAGCAAACAGAGCAACCCAACTTAACACTCCTATTTTGGGGACAAAAAGAATCAAAGCATGGCAGAGGAGGAAGACAGCAAAGTCAGAATACTGGAAGTAAAAGCTTCCAAAAAAAAGTACAAGCTGATTACAGGCCATAGAGGACTTTAAGAAGGATTTTGAAGACTAAATAAGAGAAGTGGAGGAAAAATTGGGAAGAGAAATGAGAATGTTGTAATAAAATTATGAGAGTCAACAACCTGACTAAAGAAAATAATACCTTAAAAAATAGACTAACTCAAATGGCAAAAGAGGCTCAAAAAGACAATGAGGGGAAGAATGCCTTAAAAAGCCAAATTTGCCAGATGGAAAAGAAACTGAAAAGCTCACTAGAGAGAATCATTGCTTCAGAATTAAATTGGAGCAAATGAAAGCTAGTGATGGTATGAGACATCATGATACTATTAAACAGATCCAAACAAATAAAAAATAGAGGCAATGTGAAATATCTCATTGGAAAAACCACTGACGTGTGAAATAGATGCAGAAGATATCATTTAAAAATTACTGGACTACCTGAAAGCCATGATTTAGAAAAATATAGAAATCATCCTTCAAGAAATTCTCAAGGACAATTGCCCTGATATTTTAGAACCAGAGGGCAAATTAGAGGTTGAAAGAATCCACCTATCACCTGCCAAAAAAGATCACAAAAAGAAAACTCCTAGGAATATTATAGCCAGATTCTGGAATTCAAAGATCAAGGAGAAAATATTACAAACAGCCAGGAAGAAACAATTTGAATATTGTGGAAACACAATCAGGATAACACAGGATCTAGCAGCTTTTACACCAAGGGATCAAAGGGCCTGGAATATGATATTCTGGAGGGCAAAGGACCTGGGATTTAAACCAAGAATCACCTACCCAGAAAAACTGAGTATCATGTTTCAGGGGAAAATATGGTCATTCAGTGGAATAGAGGACTTTCAAGCATTCTTGAGGAAAAAAACAGAGTTGAATAGAAAATTTGTCATCCAGATACAAGAAGCAAGGGAAGCATGAGAAGGTAAACAGGGAAAAGAAATGATAAGAAACTTATCAAAGTTGAACTATTTACATCCATACATGGAAAAAAAGATAATTATAACATATGAAACTTTTCTCAGTATGAGAATAGTTGAAGGGTATAGAAATATGCATGTGTGGTTTTACATATATACATATATACACATATATATATATACATATATGTGTGTGTTTATGTGTGTGAATGTGTGTATATATGTTAACAGGTGTACATAGATAGAGGGCACAGGACCAATTTAATAGGAAGGGATGATACTTAAAAGATGAAATTAAGAGGAGAGAGAGGAATATAATGGGAGGAGATGGGGAGAGAGAGAATGGGGTAAACTATGTCATATAGAAGAGGCAAGGGAAAATGATCACAATGGAGGGGAAGAATAGGAAGACAAAAAGTAATGGGTCAACATTATTCTCATTGAATTTGGCTTAGGGAGGGAATGACATACACAGAGAAGAAGGTATCTCACCCTATAGGAGTGTAGGGGGGAAGGGTATGAGTTGTGGGACGATGGAAGGGAGGACAGGCTTGGGGGGAGGGAAGTTGGAAACTCCCACTTTTGAAGATGGACAAGATCAAAGTAGAGAATAGAACAAATGGGAGGTGTGATAGCAGGAAGAGAAATATAGTTAGTTTTTACAATATATCTACTATGGAAATGTTTTGCATAGCTACATGTGTATAATCTATATTGAATTGCTTATCTTCCCAGTAAGGGTGGGTAACAAGGGAGGAAGGGAATTAATATGGAATTCAAAGCTTTAAAATGAAATGTTTAATATGTGCATAAATATTAGTATTATTAATATTATTTTACATATAACTGGTAAATAAGATATACAGGCACTGGGGCATAGAGATCCACCATGCCCTACTGGAAAGTTGGAGGGTTTATGGGAGAAGATATAGGAGAGGGCAGATTGGAGAAGTGGATATACAGTGGATTCGCTATTTTGGGGTGGTGGGTAGGGAGAAAACCAGGGAGAAAATTTATAACTCACAATCTTGTGGAAATGATGTAAACTAGAAGATAATAAAGCTTTTGATAAAAAAAAATTTAGAAAAATTTAAAAACTGCCTTACTTCTTGTAAAACCAATGTAGTAGCAAATATTTTGTATACATAAAAGAAACTTTCATTTGGTTCTCTTTCCCTTCCCTGTCTGGCATGTCTAAGCATGATATGACCAATGTAAACATTGAGAATCTGAAAGAATTCATTCAAACCAATCAGCATGGCTGAATGAATTCCTCTGCTATGGTTTTCCATATTTTTCATTGGTAAATCTGAAAGAATCCATAATAGTGACCTAATGGGTTTCCCCTCATTTTACAGAAGATAGAATAAATGACTTTTCCAAATCATGCAACTAATGGCAGATTCTTGCTTTTGTCAACTATAAAATGGGGGTGATAATAGTACTTACTTCCCAGGGTTGTTGTAAGGATCAAATGAAGAACAATAAAAATTGTAAATCACTTAGTACAGTGCGTAGTACATAGGAAGTGCTATATAAATTTTAGTGATGGTAATGATTATGATGTAATTAAGCTATCACATAGGGTTTCTAACATTTTTCCCATGCTCTTGCCTTTATATGCCTCAGTCTCCCTTGCTATCCTTCTTAAACTAAAAATCTAAGTGGGTATATCTGTCAAAACTGTTTTGAAAAAAATAAATCATTTTTTAATGTAATGGCTTGTTGTTGTTGCTGTTCTTGTGTTCCTTTACAGTCAGTAGGTCAAGGCAACTGGAGTAACAATGTCTAGACAGGAAAACAAAAATCAGTAAAGTAGATGCAGTGATGTTTACATCACCCTGGGTATCCCTGTACTGATTAATGCAAATACTATTGATTATCAATAAGCATTTATTAAGTAATTTCTATGTTCCAGATACTGCGCTAGCTAGACACTATGGATACAAATACAAAAAAAAAAAAAGAGAGAAGCATTTCCAACTCTCAAAAAACTTGTATTCTATTGGGAGAAACTGCAATTATGCACATAAGTATATGAGAATAGAATAAATGAAAAGTAAACACAAGGTGATTGAATAGATGATAGGGGAAAGGGACACTACAGGTTTAGAGGATCAGAAAAGAAAATTCTATTATAAGGTAGTGCTTGAACTGCCTCTTGAAAGATGGTAACTTTTGAAATCTACTTTACTGAGAATGAGCTTTTCAAAACCACATGTTTTAGTGCAATTAACTATGACAGGGAGGCATGCTTAAAATGCTGACAGGAACACAGCAGGACTGGTTAGAGCCCAACACTGGGGGGTCCTAAGATAATTGCAATTTGGTTGGCCCAAGACAGAATTTAAAATGCCCTCCAGACGCTGACCTGTCATTTTGGCCAGATTGCATATCAGCATTGGATGCAACGAGTCAGAGAAGCAGAAAATCAAACATGTCATACATCTAAGCAGAAAAAAGAAAAAAATTACCCAGGACTTTAAAGTTCTAACTGGAGAAGCATTTGTCTTCATTACATGTTATATACTAGTACAAATAATCCTTTAAAGAAAAATTCTCACTTTGACACAACCTCCCCAAAAATCTTTATTTTAAAACTTTGTTGTATTTTTTTTAATTTGGACAAAATGGTATCGTATGATAGATACAAAAAGTTCTTTCTAATCAGTTTGCACTCCAGGTGAATTATAAAAGTGCTAAGCTGTTACTTGGGGGCAAACTCAACTGCTAAAGAACTTCATTTTTATGTGAATTCAAAAATAAATATCTGATATAAAGTCCAATAAAAATGGAGATAAATAGATTTATAAATAAAAGTGGACAGAAATTTTATGCTAAAAAGAAGTCACTTGGGATTATGTCCTTTCAATAACTAGATGTAACTATTGTCTTTGATTATAATTTTCCTTTTCATTTGTGTGAGTCAACATAAGGAAGTCAAAGGAAATAACCTGAAGGATGGGGAAAAAAAGCTATTTATCTTTTTAATTTACTTTATTAGTGTGAGTAGAATAAAATAAATGTGACCATAAGAGAGCACAATAGCTAGGACTTGAGAAAAGTTACTCAAAAGAATTCCTGACATTAATTTAGTCTGAAGTTTTTTAGGCCTGGACAAATTCAAGAGCAGATAGACTATGAGGTAAAGACAAAGAATGAGTTTAAAATAATACTCTATTCATGGCTAAAGGAAAACTAGGATTGAATTAAACTGTAAATCAAATCAGTTAAGGGTTAGCTAGAATGGGACAAAATTCCACTATGGTGTAAACTTCCTTAAACATTTATTATTTATATGACAGTTTTAAAACATGCAGTAATTTTACTAAAATTTACCTCTTTCCATAGAAAGCTGTTTTTCTTTTAAAGAGGAGAGGGCAAGTTGGGCCTAAAAATAATATAATTCTGATCTGTAACTCAACATAACACTATGCTTAATCTTATGGCTATACATAGGTGGTATTTGAGATCATTTGTCCAAGAAACCTACCACCACCTTACCTGTCAATACACTAATTTTAGATTTAAATTTGAAGGGTGTATAAATGTCTTAAAATTTGAATTTCTTTCACTACCGGAATTATACATCAAAGATATGTTTGATAAAAAGAAAGGCTCCATGTACACCAAATATTTATAGCAATAACTTTTGTGGCAGAAAAAAAATGAAAATAAAGTAGATGCCTATTTACTGAGGAAAGGCTAAAATAACATATGGTGGGGTGGCTAGGTGGCACAGTGAGTAGGGTACCAACCCTATTTTCAGGAGTACCTGAGTTCAAATCTGGCTTCAGATACTTGGTACTTACTATTGGTGTGACCTTGGGCAACTTACTAAATCCCAATTGCCCTGCCTTCCCCCCTCCAAAAAGCAAAAAAAAAAAAAAAAAAAAAAATCCAGTACATGATTATCACAAAATATCACTGTTCTATATTATGAATTAATATGAATATTAATATGAATACAGAGAAGCATGGAAAGATTTACACAGTTTCATGAAGGATAAAGGAAGTACAGTCAAGAAAACAATATACACAGTGATTACAAAAATGTAAATGGAAAGAACAACCACAAATCAATGAATGTTGTGACAGGGCTGTAATCCTTGCTACTAGGGATCAACGAACTGAGGGTGATGTCCATCTTTAGCTTTAGAGCTCTGAGCTTCCCTCCAACTAAGCCAATCACCAAACTCAACAACAAAAGGTTGAATTTCTTATTGTGGCTGAAAAGAGAGACTAATCCGTCCGGGTCAGAAATAAATGGAGCAGGGGCAGAGTCAAGATGGCGGAGGAGAAACAGCACTTCAACAAAGCTCCAGCCCACACCACTTCAAAATTATGTAAAAGGGGGACTCTAAACGACCTCCGGAGCCCCTGAACCCAAAAAATGACACAGAAAAGCTAACCTCCCACTGAGGAAAGCCCAGCAGCCCTGCAGGGAGTGGCTCTGGGAGCAAAGAGCCCAGCGCTATGAGAGCTGAGTCCAGGCCCCACTGAGTCCCAGTTTTAGCCCAAGGCCAGCCACACCAACAGCTGGTTGGAGGTACCCCAGAACACGAGGAGCTGTAGCATTTTCAGAATTATCAACACATAGATGCCTAGGACAAAGTGACAGGTTAGTGCCCTGTGGAATTTGGGACAGGTTGGGAGAATGTGTCAGATTCTTCCCCAAGGGGTGAAAAGCTGCTGAGGAGACTGCACAGCTTGTGCCATTTCGTGTGTTGCAGCTTCAGCTCTTGGCTTGCAAACTGTAGGGGGATCCAGCTATCAGTCTTGGGGGTAATCTCTCATGCTTTACCCTTCTCAGATCTGGATTACAGTCTGGGGTGGAGGTCTTGGGGTGTGATACCAGCTTTCCAGAGTGTGTGGAGGCTTCACAGAGGCCAGCCAACTAATACCTCTGGAAGTTGAGAAAACCCCAACATTTGGGACAGAAGTTCCCCTGGCTGGTGGCAAAGGCCTACTGTGGCAACAAGCCCCAAAATAAAAGTAATTGAGTGTCAACATGCCTAGGCAAAGGAAATAAAATAAACAGGAAAATGCAACATTAAACTCATATTTTGGGTGCAAAGAGTATCAAAGCATGGAAGAGGAGGAGGACTGTGAGGTCAGAACTCCTGCACCAAAAGCCTCAAATGAAAATACGAGCTGGCTACAGACCATAGAGGACCTTAAGAAGCAGATAAGAGAAGTGGGGGGAAAATTGGGAAGAGAAATGAGAAAGATGCAAGAAAAGTATGAAATGACAGTCATCAGCCTGATTGAAGAAAATAACACCTTAAAAATAGACTAACTCAAATCACAAAGGAAGCCCAAAAAGGTAATGAAGAGAAGAATGCCTTAAAAAGCCGAAATTGCCAAATAGAAAAACAATCTCAAAAGCTCACTGTGGAGATTTATTCCTTCAGAATTAGACTGGAGCAAATGGAAACTAGTGACTTTATGAGAAATCAAGATGCTATTAAGCAGATCCAAACAAATGATAGAATAGAAAGCAATGTGAAATATCTCATGGGAAAAAACACTGACCTGGAAAATAGATCCAGGAGAGACAATCTAAAAATTATTGGACTACCTGAAAACCATGATCAAAGGAAGAATCTAGAAACCATCCTTCAAGAAATCCTCAAGGAAAATTGCCCACTGTTTTAGAACAAGAGGTCAAAGTACAAGTTGTGAAAGAATCTACCAATCACCTCCTGGAAAAGATCCCAAAAAGAAAACTCCCCGGAATATTGTAGCCAGGTTCCAGAATTCCCAGATCAAGGAGAGAATATTACAAGCTTCCAGGAAGAAACAATTTCAAAATTGTTGACACACAATCAGGATAGTGCAGGATCTGACAGCTTCTACACTGAGAGATCAAAGGGCATGGAATATGATATTCTGGAGAGCAAAGGTGCTGGGATTAAAACCAAAAATCACCTACCCAGCAAAAGTGAGTATCATGTTTCAGGGGAAAATATGATCATTCAGTGGAATAGAGGACTTTCAAGCATTCTTGAGGAAAAAACCAGAGTTGAATAGAAAAATTTGACAAGAAGCAAGGGAAGCATGAGAAGGTAAACAGGGAAAGGAAATCACTATGAAATGATCAAAGTTGAACTATTTACATTTCTACAGGGAAAAACGGTAACTGTAACTGATGTAACAGTATGAAAATAATTGAAGAAGGGTATATGGGCATATGGATACATATGTGAATGTGTGTGTATATATATATATATATATATATATACACGTTTTTCAGGTACACCTAGATAGAGGGCACAGGTTGAATTTAATAGGAAGGGATGATACTTAAAAGGTGAGGTTAAGAGGTGAGAGATGAGTGTGGTGAGGGGGAATGGGAAGAGACAGTGGGGTGAGCTGTCTAGTGTAGAGGAGTCTGGGGAAGGTGGTTGCAGGAGAGGGGAGGAACAGGAAGGCAAAAAGGCAAAACCTCATTCTCATTGAATTTGGATCAGGGAGAGAATGACATGCATATTAAATAGGGTGTCCCACCCTACAGGAGTGGGGGAGGGGAGAAAGGTGGGGGGACGTGGTGAAAGGGAGGGTGAGCTGGGGGGGACGGAAGTTAGAAGCACCCACTTTTGAAAATGGACAGGATCAAGGTGGGGAGTGGACCATGTGGGAGGTGGGATGGGAGGGAAGGAAATACAGTCAGTCTTTTACAATATATCTACTATGGCAATGTTTTGCATAGCTACACATGTACAGCACATACTGAGTTTCTTATCTTCCTTTTAAAATCAAAATTTTAAAAAATATATAAATCTATGATTAATACTATTTTGCATACCATTGGGAGATAAGATGTACAGAAAATGGGGCACTGGGATTCACCTCGCCCTATTCAAAAAGTCGAAGGGGTATGGGAGAAGAGATGGGAGAGAGCAGACTGGATCAGGGGATATAATGTGGGACTATTATTTTGGGGTGGTGGGTAGGGGAAAAATGGGGAAAATATTGTAATTCAAAATCTGACAGAAATGAATGATGTAAACCAGAAGTTAGTAAAGCATTTGAAAAAACAAAAAAAGACTAAAAAGAAAAAAGAAAAAGAAAGAAAAAATGCAGCAGGTTAATGCCTTTATGCTGACCATTTCTGGAATCAGATCCTGAAGTTCACACTGAACTTCACACATGTACATTACAGGATGATTTAATCTCAAAAAGGAAAACACACAAATGCTTCACTTTGTAATTATAAAGAAAAATTAAATTCCTCCACTCACTACTTTCTAGAAGTGGGAGATACATAGGGGCATGGTGCATTCTGTACATGTTTTAAAAGTTTTGATGCATTAATCAAATTTGCCAATTTTTCCTGCTCTTTATCTTTTTATTTTATTAAAATATTATTTGTTATATGGGATGCCTCTCTGGGAAGAGATGGGGAATGGACACTGTCAGGAGCTTTGATAACATAAAAAATAAAAGATGACATTGAATTTTCATTTTTAAAAAGGTGAATCTCCAAACATTAATATATAAAGTGACTGAAGTCGTAACACTTTCAGTGTTTTTTCACCAGGAGAGATGACAGATCACCAAATTCTTTGATACTTTATAGCCCTACCTGTCCTTCTTCAGACAGAACAATAATTCTCTTTTTAAATCTGAAAAGCTATCAATACTCTATTTAAAATGCTTATGAGGAATGATAAAAGAATAGAGGAGGGAAGAGAAGGAAGGAGAGAAAGAAAGAAAGAAGTAAAAAAGAAAATGAAGGAAGGAGGGAGTGTAACAGCAGGCACCTTAGCATACCCAGGGTGGATGCTAGCACAGGTTCTTTGATCTGCTTTTCTAAAGGAAAGCAACACAAAAATGGTTAACAATCTTACTTTAATCAAAATTATATATCATTTACTTAGTTTAGGGGAAAAAGTCAGCACCCCAATACTCAGAGTAAGTGCAAACAGAAATTACAAGCAGAAAAAGAAATACAGATTCAACAGATACAATTCAACAGACCAACAGACAGGGCTTCTAACTGTCTGACCATTACATACATACATAGTTACAAGAGAGGGAAGCACCAGCATCTGGGTTTTCAAGGCCATGGGGTTCAATGGGGCTCTGATAAAGTAAAACTAAGTCTAAGCTGTCAACTCTAGCTACAACCTAGAAAATCAAGATTTCTGTTTAGTCTGAGCACCAATTTTCTGAAAATTGGGAATATTTCAATGATTAGCTGGTTCTCCTGTGTCTACCTTCCATTTTTTCTTACTTATTGAAGTAAATAGAATATAGTAGGTGACAATCAAATGACATCTAGTCAAAATTCAATTCAAGTCAAATAAAGCAGAAACAATGAAATAATTTATATAAAGCCTTTTGCAAATCTTAATGCATTTTATCAGTCAGCTACTTTTTCTTCATTCTCATCTTATTCTTGATGGAATTCATATAGAAATGGTGCTTGGATAAGTTGTTTTCCTACCATTGTTTACTTAATAACAATAATAATAATGACTGCATTAATATAGCACTTTAAGGTTTGCAAAGCATTTTCATATATGTTATCTTACTTGATCTTCACAACTCTGTGACACAAATGCTATCATTATTATTATTTTACAGATAATGAAACTGAAGTTGACAAATTGACAAGTTGACAAAGTTGACAAATGATTTGCCCAGGGTCATGTAGCTAAAAAGTATCAATGGCAGGATGTGAACTCAGGTGTTCCAGACTCCTTGTCTAACACTCTATCCACTGTACTTCCATGTTTAATATTGGATAGATTATTGTACAGGTGAATAAAATTAATGGGGTTTTTTAATTATGTAAAAGTGTTCACCTATAAATTCATCTGTTGGCTTACTCAAATCATCTTCGTGACAATTCAAATGTTGGAACCGTGAGGATGACATATAGTTCACCCAGATATTTGTCACCTTTTGCCTTTATTGCAATAGCCCACCAAGTGGCCTTCCTGTTTCCAGGTTCACCCTTCCCCAGTGCATCCTCCTTACAGCTGCTGAAACGATATCCCTAGAATATAGGTCTTACCCTTTTACTAACTTTGATCATTGTCTCCCTCTTGCCACTAAGGAAAAATACTAACTCCTCTGTTTTGGCATTTAAATGTAAAAAAAAAAAAACCTTCACATTCAGCTTTCATATGACTCAGATTTCCTATGTATTACTCCTTAGCATGCACTAGATGTTACAGCAAACTTAACCTGTTGAGTGTTCCATGTACACAATGTTCTATTTTCTGCTTCTGTACATTATTCAATATTTACCTCCCTCCCCTCAATCCTACCTCTTGAAGGCTCTATCTTCCTTCAAGGTTCAGTTCAGGTGACATCTCTTATTAAGGTTTTTATTGGATCTTCCTAGTTTTTCATAACCACCCCCTCAAAAGAATCCTGTTTTTATTGTGCACATAGTTTTCATTTTATTAACTATGTATATAACTATATATGAGGCACAAAGGTTAAGTATCCATATCTGTAAACATCCATGTAGCTATGTAGAGAAAAAATAATAGCTAGATAAAGGAAAGGAAGGAAGGAAGGAAGGAAGGAAGGAAGGAAGGAAGGAAGGAAGGAAGGAAGGAAGGAAGAAAGGAAGGAAGGAAGATGACATAAAATGTTTGCCAGAGAAATAGTATAGTAAGGTTACTCACTAGAAAGAAACTCTCTGAATAAATACCCTTTCAGTTAATTTTGAAACTTTCCAGAAAGAAAATTGATTTCTATTTCAGGAAAGCAAATCATTCATTACAAGATTCTCAACTGAGCATTTTGTTTTGGCAAATATGAAAAACCAAGCAAATCTGTTTTCAATCTCTATCTTTTCCTTCTAAATAACACAAATTAATTAGAATCTTTAACATTTTCTGAGACTTCCCATTAAGCAGAAAATGAAAAAAGTCTCAATTTCAAAAAAAAAAAATCAGTCCTAAATTTGAGACTTTATCTTTCAGAATCGATTTTTTTGATCCTAACCAAAACACAAGGAAAACCACCATGATGGAAGAGTTAATCTTATTCCTGACTTCATCTGAAAAAGCTCTATCATATTCATTAATTCAGAGCAAGAGGCCTCAAGGCTTAGTCACAGACAACATTAGGTCATCAACATATGAGCATATCATATTCTCCTGGTCATTAATCTTAATTTCAGAAATTAAATTTGAAGATTTAATTCTCTTTTCCAATGTTTGGTCATACTAAAGAGAGTGATGAGGAATGATCTAAACTATCTTTTCAAAATGAAGTATAGCTTCTAGTATGGATGCACAAAATGAGACTCTTTAGTCCATCCTAAGCAGGTTAAAAAAATAGAAAATGGACAGGTCTCATTATCATACTACATTAATATTCAAACAAGTATTAAGCACCTGCTATGTACTATTCTGTGCTAAGGGATAGTGGAATGTGGACCTGCATTAAAAGACTTATTTCCTACATTAAAAAAGTTTTCATTGAATTGTTATAAATTTATTGCTGTGTTTTAGAAAAATGAACTACATGCAAATTTACAAAGCCCCATACCCCTCCTATTCCTCTTCCCCTCATTTCCTTGTAGGGTAAGATAGATTTCTATACTGATTGTCTGTGCATCTTATTTCCCAGTTGCATGTAAAACCAATTTTAATGAACTTTGAGTTTCAAATTCTCTCACTTCTTCCCTCCCCATCCATTCTCATTGAGAAAGCAAGCAATTCAATATAGGTTATACACATGTAGTTATGCAAAACACTTCAATAATAGTCATGTAGTAAAAGACTATTTCCCTTCATCTATCCCATCTTCCATTTATTCTGTTTTCTCCTTTGATGTTGCTCCTTTTCAAAAGTGTTTTCTTCTAACTACCCTCTCTCCCAATCTGCCCCCCCTTCTATCATCTCCAATTTCTTATTCCCTTCCTCCTACTTTCCTGTAGGCTAAGATACAGAATTGATCGTAAATGTTATTTCCTCATTAAGTGTAATCTGATGGAAGGAAGGTTCTCTCATTTCTCTCTCCTCCCCCATCTTCTCTTCCAATGTAAAAACTTTCTTGCCTCTTTTATATGAAATAATTTACCCCCATTCTATCTCTTCCTGTCTCCTCCCAATATATTTTTTAGATATCATCCCTTCATAGTCAACTCATTCTGCGTCCTCAACCTATATATACACATACACACATACACACATGTGTGTGAATTTGTGTGTGTGTGTGTGTTTATTCCAATTACCCTAATACTGAGAAAGGTCTCATGAGTTACAATTATCATCTTTCCGTGTCAGAATGTAAACAGTTCATCTTTAATAAGTCCATTATTTCTCTTTCCTGTTTACCTTTTCATGCTTCTCTTGCTTCTTGTATTTGAAAGTCAAATTTTCTATTCATCTCTGTTTTTTTTTTAATCAAGAATGCTTGAAAGTCCTCGATTTCATTAAATACCTACACACCCCTCCTTGAAAAGTTATAGTCAGTTTTGCTTCGTAGGTGATTTTTGATTTTAATCCTAGCTCATTTGGCCTTCAGAATATCATATATATCAAATCCCTTAATGTAGATGTTAGTAGATCTTGTGTTATTCTGATTGGGTTTCCACAATACTCAAATTTTTTCTGGCTACTTGCATTGTTTTCTCCTTGACCTGGGAACTCTAGCATTTGGCTATAATATTCAAAGGAGTTTTCCTTTTGGGATCTCTCAATTTCTATTTTCCACTCTGGTTTGAGAATATCAGGGCAGTTTTCCTTAAAAATTTCTTGAAAAATGATGTCTAGGTACTTTTTTTGATTATGACTTTAAGGTAACCCAATTTTTTAAATTATCTCTCCTAGATCTATTTTCCAGGTCAGTGGCTTCATCTTTATTATTTGACCTTCCAGTGAATCATCTGAATGCATTTCTTTAAGTATTGACTGATTTAACCTCCTTGCTGTCCAATACACTCTCAAGAGTCTTCTCCAGCACCACATTTCAAAAGTGATTATTCTTTGGTGTTCCACTTTCCTTATACTCCAACTTTCACAGCCATGTATTGCTACTTAAAAAGTCAAACTTTTACTATATGAACATTGATTGACAAGATGATGTCTCTGTTTTTTTAGTATTCTGTCCAGATTTGCCATAGGTTTCCTTCAAGGAGCAAGTGTTTTTTAATTTTATGGTTGCAGTTGCCATCTGCAGTGATCTTTGAGCCCAAGAATATAAAATACTACACTGCTTTTGAGCACTGAGAAAAGTTAGATGCAGAAAAAAGAAATAAATTTATTGTAGTTTAACAGGGTGTAAACACTTCTTTATGTGGGACTCATTCCTGAATTAGCTGTTTTTCTACAAATTGCCAACTTCTGAAAGGATTGATAAAATACTTAAATAAAAAATAAGAAAAGATCTGAAGCACAAAAAAACCTCCATTCCTAATTGAATAAATTATTTATTAAGAAAAATGGGATTTGAATGGAAGGATGATTATAGATACAATCAATAATAATATTAACTAATAAAACACAATTATCATAAAAAGACAATCAAAGAAGCATTAAAAAAAAAACCTCTTTACTTCTTGCCAGATGAAGAGATACAGCAAGAAATAGAAAGACTAGTTTAGCTTGTAAACTAGTTTTGAAAATCTTACACAGAAGAATGATGGGTTTTGTCAACAGGGTCACCTCATGAAACAGAGAAGCAGTACAGGGTAAAAATGGTTTAAATATAATTTAATAAGAGATCCCAGTAAACAGTTATCCTAAAGACTTTTGTTGCTCGCTCATTTTCAATTGTATTTGACACTTTATAACTCCATTTGGAGTTTTCTTGGCAGAGATACTGGTGGGGTTTGCCATTTCCTTCTTCAGCTCATTTTACAGATGAGGATACGGAGGGAAACAGGATTGAGTGACTTGGGCTAAAAACTATCTGAGGCCAGATTTGAACTCAGGAAAATGAGTCTAATTCCAGGCCTAGCTCTCTATCCACTGTACCAGCTACCTGCCCAAGGACATTTAAGGATGAAAATTGAACAGCCAAAAAAAAAGAAGATAAATTAAAAAGATCAGAAAAAGATTCTGATTTTGTAGAACCCTCACTCTTTAGGATTCTGGTCCAATGGTAAGGAAATATGATCAAAACAAGTTTGGTTCTCTAGTTGCTCTAGTTGTATTCCTCTTTTTATTTTAATAAAAATTGCATAAAAGAGCCATAGCAAGGGATTCTACTTCCAGTCGGAGATAAGATGGTAGAGGAAGAAGCAGATCACTGTAGATCTCCCATATTCACTTCTAAACAAACACAAAATAATACTCCAGAACAAATTCTGGAGTAGTGGAGTCAGTCAAAAATGGGGTGGAGTTTTCTTTAGGCCCAGTAGACTTAGAGGATTAGCAAGAAAAGTTCTTCTCATTCATTAAAAGAGGAGCACATTGCAATGATGTGCATAGCATGCCAGCTAGCCAGCAGCAAACCCCACCTCAGCAGACCAGAAGGACATCCTGAGCACCAATGAAGTGAAGCAAGTTAACACCAGGACCTGCCATATGCACAGCTAGGTGAACAAAGAGGCTCCATCTCTAAGAACCACATGCTTCAGTGTACACAGGGGCAAATAGGCATTATCCAGCATGCAGATCTCCACACACTTCAACACAGACAAGGGCAAACAAGCACCCTCCAGTAGTCAGACATTCAGTGTAGCCCTTCAGTGTAGCAGCAGGAAACACAAAAACACCACCACCAGGCCTCAGCACACATCAGACATCATTACAAGGACCCAAGTTAAAAACCAGATAAGCTGTCAGACTCTTATGGCCTCCAGCATCACCATTCACTCCACACTGTGCCTTCTCAACACAGCACCAAGCATGAGGGTCCCCAGTGGGCCTCAGAGTAACATCTATGCAATACCAAGTAAAGAATCAGGGCCTTCAGCCATTGGCACAAGTAGTCTGAGATAGAGCCCATTCCATCCTAGGAGCAGAGATTAAATTTTTTTAAAAAAGAAATGGGCCTCCAAAAGTAAGCAAAAAAAGAACCTATCAAAAATCTGACCATAAAAATTATGATGGTGTGCTCACTTCGGCAGCACATATACTAAAAATTGGAATGATACAGAGAAGATTAGCATGGCCCCTGCGCAAGGATGGCACGCAAATTCGTGAAGCGTTCCATATTTTTACTGATTCTAACAAATAATAATTTAGTGGAAGAAAATAACTACAGGCTCAAGAAACTTCCCAACTGTGAAAGAAATGTAAACTTGAATTGCAGTCCACTTAGTGAAATACCTGATGAGAAAGAAACCTTAGCATGTCATAATGAAACTGATTCTCAGGAAAGAGTAAAAGACATAGCCATAGGTGGAAATGATTCTCTTCACACTACTGATGAATCGGTTCCTATGAGTGTCTGTTTGGGAAGAGAACCTTGTGATGCTTTAATTGCTTTGGAAAGAGGTGCTAAAGAAGTCCTGATCAGTAAGAAAGAATTAACTATTCCCATGACTATACAAAAGAGAGAAAATACTAACTTTGAAATGTTGAACTCTTGTGAAAATGAAAAACAAGATGGTCATAACTTCATTTTCAAAAGTGATGCTGCCTGGAGAAATCAGTGAAAGAATTGGAAAATCCCTCCAGATGTATTCAAAATGCCGCCAACCAGTGTGATGTTTCCCAAATCGGACATGTTAATATCTACAAAATTTAAGCTTATGTATTTCCAGAAAGTAATAATCATCTTAACAAACTCCTTTCTTTCCTGGAGTTTCATGTCGAGAAGAAATTTGCTTTAAAATTTGATGTCACAAAATTAGAAATTGCAGAGCTTTCAGTATTATATTACCCTTAAATTGTCAGTTCTCAAGAATCTTTGCGTAAAATATATGAATTAATCAAAATGACATAAGTACTGATGTATTTCCTGTTTCTCCTATCTAAAATAGTTCCAGGAGAGACCCTGAGTGCCCAGTAGTGTCCAGCTCTTGATCCCTGGCTAGAGATATGATTCTGTTGGCTTCAGAATCCACCTTCCCAGGATTCTCTCACTTGTTTTACCTTTGTTCATCCAAAAATAAAGTGTGAAATAAAAGGTTTTTAACAAACAAAAAAATTATGATGGTGACAGAAAAAGACCAAGACACAAACTCAGAACAGAACAACAATGAGCATCACTTGAGCCTTACTATCATCAATACTGGCTCAAAAAGGGAATCATATACACAATCAGTTGGATATTGAAATCTATCATACCCAACAGGGAAGTAGGAGGAAAGGAAATCAAGCAAAGGGCTGGGAGAAGGGGGTAGATGGAGACTGACAGGGCAGACCATGAGATGTGGTACACAGAAGCAAAACACTGGTGAAGAGGAAAGAATAAAAGGAGAGAAAGAATAAGAAAAAGGAAGAATAGGATGGAGGGAAATGCACAGTTAATAAGCATAACTGTTATTGTGAATGGGATGAACTCTCCCATAAAATGGAAGTAGATAGCACAGTGGATCAAAAACCATAATACTACAAAATGTAGCTTAAAAGAAACACAAGTGAAGCAGAGAGATCACACAGAGTAAAGGGGCTGGAGCAGCATCTATTTCTCTTCAGCTGAAGTAAAGGGGAAAAAGAAGCAGGAGTAGCATTCCTGATCTCAGTTAAGGTAAAAGCAAAAATAGACCTAATAAAAAGAAATAAGGAGGGCGGCTAGGTGGCACAGTGAGTAGAGCATCGGCCCTGGAGTCAGAAGGACCTGAGTTCGGATCCGACCTTAGACACTTAATGCACACACAAACAAAAACCTAGCCGTGTGACCGTGGGCAAGTTACTTAACCCCAATTGCCCTCCAAAAAAGCAAAAAAAAAAAAAAAAAAAAAAGGAATAAGGAAAGAAACTGCCTCTTGCCAAAGTGTGCCATAGACAATGAAGCAATATAAATACTAAACATAAATGCACCAAGTCACATGGCATCCAAATTCTTAGAGGAAAAGTTAAGTGAGTTGTAGGAAAAAACAGACAGCAAAACTTTACTAGTGGGGTACCTCAACTGCACCCTCATAAAACTTAAGAAATTCAACCAAAAAAATACCCAAGAGAGAAACTCAGGAGGTAAATATAATATTAGAAGTTATATATGACAGACCTTTGGAGAAAATTTAATGGGAGCAGAAAAGAATAAGCCTTTTTCTCAGCAACTTAAGAGACCTACACAAAAATTGGCCATGTAATATGGCATAAAATCAAATGTAAAAAGGCAGAAAAAATATATGTATTCTTTTCAGCCCATAATGCAATAAAAATTACATTCAACAAAGGTCAGTCCAAATGTCAATTTTAAAAAGTAATTGGAAACTAAATAATCTAATCATAAAGAATAAGTTGGCCAAAGAAAAAATAGAAACAATCAATAATTTCATTAAAGAGAATGATGACAATGAGACAAGATACCCACATTTATGGGATGCAGTCAAAGCAATCCTTAGGGGAAAAAATTATTTCTCTGAACTATTACATCAACAAAATGGAAAAAAGAACAGATCAATGGATGGAAATGCACTTTTAAAAAACTAGAAAAAGAAAAAAAAATTAATTTCCAATTTAACACGAAATTGTAAATCCTGAACATCAAAGGTGGCCTTAAAAAGAGTGAAAGCAAAAAGCCTATTGCGCTAATAAATGAATGTAGGAGCTGATTTTTCAAAAACAACTGAAAAGATATATAAGCCATTGGTAAATTTAATTAAAAAAGAAGAAAACCAAGTATCTAATTCAAAAATTAAAAGGGTGAAATCACCAGTAATTGAAGAAGAAATTAAAGCAATTATTAGGAAATAGTTTGCCAAATTATATGCCAATAAATCTGACAATATGAGCAAAGTGGATGAATTTTTTTCCAAAAATATAAAATATCAACATCAACATATCAGGAAATACAATGCTTAAATAACCCCACCTTAGAAAAAATAAATTGAACAAGTCACTAATGAACCCCCTAGGGAAAAATCCCCAGGACCCAATGTGCTCACAAGTGAATTCTACCAAACATTTAAAGAACAATTGATTCCAATTCTATATAAATTATTTGGACATATAAGTGAGGGAATCCTACGTTTTACAATACAAATATGATGTTGATACCTAAACCAGGAAGAACTAAAACAGAAAAAGAAAAGTATAGGCCAGTTTCCCTAATGAATATGATCCACAAATTTTGAACAAAATTCTAACAATACAATTATAGCATTATATCACAAGGATTATACACTATGGCCAAGAGGGATTTATACCAGAAATGCAGAGTTTATTCCATATTAGGAAAACTATCAGCATAATTGACCATATCAGTAACAAAGCCAGTAGAAATCATATGATTATCTCAATAGATGCTGAAAAAAAGCTTTTGAAAAAATATAACATCCATTCCTATTAAAAACACCAGAGAACATAGGAATAGAGGTAGCATTCCTTAAAACAATAAGCAGTATCTTTCTAAAACCATCAGCAATCACTATCTGTAATGGAGATAAGCTAGAAGCCTTCCCAGTAATATCACGGATGAAGCAAGGATGCCAATTATCATGAATATTATTCAGTAAAGTACTAGAAATATTAGCTATAGCAATAGGAAAGGAAAAAAATGAAGGAATAGTGAATACTACACCAATAGTTGAAGGATTAGAATAGGTGGCAAAGAATCAAAACTACTTCTCTTTGCAGATGATATGATGGTATACATAGAGACCTCTAGAGTACCAACTATTTTTTTTAATAATTAACAACTTTAGCAAAGTTTCAGGATGTAAGATAAACCCACATAAGTCATTAGCATTTCTTTATATGACCAGCAAAACCCAGCAGCAAGAGATAGAATGAGAAATTCCATTTAAAATAACTGAACAGAATGGGTAGGTGGCACAGTGAATACAGCACTGGCCCTGGAATCAGGAGGACCTGAGTTCAAATCTAGCCTCAGACACTTAGCATTTACTAAGCCATGTGACCTTGAACAAGTCGCTTAACCCCAATTGCCCTTCAAAAAGCAATAAAATAAAATAAAACAAAATAAAACAAAATGAAACAAAACTAAACTAAACTAAATAAAATAAAATAAAATAAAATAAAATAAAATAAAATAAAATAAAATAAAATAAAATAACTGTGAACAATATAAAATACTTAGAAGTCTACCCACCAAGACAAAACCAGGAATTTTATGAACACAATTATAAAACACTTTTCACAGAAATAAAATGATATCTAAAGAACCGAGAAAATATCAGTTGCTCATGGGTGGGCCAAGTCAATATAATAACCACAATTCTACCTAAAATAATTTGCTTATTCAGGGCCATACCAATCAAACTACGAAAAAATTGTCTCAATAAGCTAGAAAAAAAAATAACAAAAATTCATGTGGAATAAAAAATGGTAAAGAATAACAAGAAAATTAATGAAATATAAATGTAGGTGGCCTAGAAATATCAGATCTTTGACTATATTATAAAGCTGTAATCATCAAAACTATATAGTACTGGCTAAGAAATAGAATAGAAGATTAGTGTTATAAATGAGATTCATAAGATATCACAGTCAATGACCATAGTAACCTAGAGTTTAATAAACACAAAGCCCCCAGTTTTAGGGACAAGAACCCACATTTTAACAAAAAACTGCTGGGAAAACTGGAAAACAAGAGAACACAAACTAGGTATAGAACATCTCACACTGTATACCAACATAATGTCAAAATTGGTGCATGATTTAGATATAAAAGTTTATAACATAAGCAAATTAGAAGAGCAAGGAATAGTCTACTTGTCAGATTTTTAGGGAAGGGAAGAACTCATGACCAAAGAAGAAAAAGCATTACAAAATGCAAAACAGATACTTCTGAGTATACAAAATTACAAAGCTCAAGATTAAAAGGAAAGCAGAAAAATTAGAAACAATATTTATGACAAGTGTCTCTGCGATATTAGTCAAATTTATAAGAATACAAGTCATTCCCCAATTAAGTGGTCAAAGTATATGAACAGGCAGTTTTCAGATGAAGAAATCAAAGCTATCTCTAGGTATATAAAGTAATATTCTAGATAGGAGTCAAGATGGCACAGTAGAAACAGCACTTCCATGCAGCTAAAGCCCACACCACTTCAAAATTATGCTATAGGGAGACTCTGAATGATCTCTGGAGCTCCAAAACCCACAAAATGACACAGAGAAGCTAAACTCTCGCTGATGACAGCCCTGCAGCCTGGCAAGGAGCGCCCAGCACAGTGCTCTGGGAGCCGACCCCAGGACCACTTGAGTCAGAGGTTTTAGCGCCAGGGAGGCAGGACCAGCAGCCAGCTGGAGGGACCCCAGAATACCAGCAGCTATGGCTTTTCCAGAATTATCAACACATAGATACCTAGGACAAAGTGAAAGGTTAATTCCTTATGGATTTTGGGCCCAGTATTTGGGAGCACTTCAGCTTCTTCCCCTGTGGGCAAGAACCTGCTGAGCAGCCGCAACACAGCCACCAGTTGAAGCTTCAGCCCCTGGCCTGAAGAGTGTAGGGGGATCCAGCAATCAGTCTTGGGGGTAATTGCTCTTGCTTTACCCTTCCTGGATCTGGATTGAAGTCTGGGGTGTGGGTCCTGGGGTGTGTGACCAGCTTGCCAGAGTGTGTTGGGGCTTCAGGGAGGGCACCCAAGTAATACCTCCAGCAGTTGAGAAGACCCCAACGTTTGGGACAGAAGCTCCCCTGTCTGGTGGCAGAGTCCTACTGTGGCAACAAGCCAAAAAGTCAAGTAATTAAGTGGCAACATGCCTAGGAAAAGGAAACAAAATAAACAGAAAAATGCAGCATTAGACTCTTATTTTGGGGGCAAAGAAGATGGAAGCGTGGAACAGCAGGAGGACTGTGAGGTCAGAACCAAAAGCCTCAAATGAAAATATGAGTGGGTTACAGGCCATAGAGGACCTTAAGCAGGATTTTAAAAACGAAATAAGAGAAGTGGAGGAAAAATTGGGAAGAGAAATGAGAAGGATGCAGGAAAAGTATGAAGTGAGAGTCAACAGCCTGACTGAGGAAAATAACACCTTAAAAAATAGACTAACTCAAATGGCAAAAGAGGCTCAGAAAGGCAATGAGGAGAAGAATGCCTTAAAAAGCGAAATTTTCCAGATGGAAGAAGAATCTCAAAAGCTCACTGAGGAGATTCATTCCTTCAGAATTAGACTGGAGCAAATGGAAACTAGTGACTTTATGAGAAATTGAGATGCTATTAAACAGATCCAAACAAATGAAAGAATAGAAGGCAATGTGAAATATTTCATGGGAAAAACCATTGACCTGGAAAGTAGATCCAGGAGAGATAATTTAAAAAGTATTGGACTACCTGAAAACCATGATCAAAGAAAGAACCTAGAAATCATCCTTCGAGAAATCCTCAAGGAAAATTGCCCACTGTTTTAGAACCAGAGGGTAAAGTACAAGTTGTGAAAGAATCCACCAATCACTTCCTGAAAAAGATCCCAAAAAGAAAACTCCTAGGAATATTATAACCAGGTTCCAGAATTCCCAGATCAAGGAGAGAATATTACAAGCAGCCTGGAAGAAAAAATTTCAATATTGTGGAAACACAATCAGAATAGCACAGGACCTGGCAGCTTCTACACTGAGGGATTGAAGGGCATGGAATATGATATTCCAGAGGGCAAAGGACCTTGGATTAAAAGCAAGTATCACCTACACAGCAAAACTGAGTATCATGTTTCAGTGGAAAATTTTCTCATTCAGTGGAATAGAGGACTTTCAAGCATTCTTGAGGAAAAAACCGGAGTTGAATAGAAAATTTGACATTCAAACACAAGAAGCAAGAGACGCTTGAGAAAGTAAAAAGGGAAAACAAATCATAAGGAACTTATCAAAGTTCAAATATTTACATTCCTACATTGAAAAACAATAACTGTGACTGATGAAACCCTTCTCAGTATGAAAATAGCTGAAGAAGGGTATATGGGCATATGAATACATATGTGAATGTCTGTATATATATTTACAGGTATACATAGATAGACTGCACAGGTCAAATTTAATGGGAAGGGATGATACTTTAGGGGTGAGATTGAGAGGTGAGAGAGGAACATAACGAGAGGAGATGGGGAGAGACAGAATGGGGTAAACTATCTCATGTAGAAGTGGCAATGGAAAGTGGTTGTAGGGGAGGGGAACAACAGGAAGGCAAAAAGGCGAAACCTTATTGTCATTGAATTTGGCTCAGGGAGAGAATGTTATACATACTAAATAGGTTATCTCACCCTACAGGAGAGTGTGATGGTAGAGGAATGTGGGGGGAGGAGGGAGTGATGGAAGGGAGGGCAGGGTGGGTGGGAGGGAAGTTGGAAGCATCCACTTTTGAAAAGGGACAGGATCAAAGTGGGGAGTGGACCAGGTGGGAGTTGGGATAGGAGGGAGGGAAATATAGTCAATCTTTTTTTTTTCTTTTTGGAGGGAAATTGGGGTTAAGTAACTTGCCCAAGGTCACACAGCTAGGTTTTTGTTTGTGTGTGTTAAGTGTCTGAGGCTGGATCCGAACTCAGGTCCTTCTGACTCCAGGGCCAATGCTCTACTCACTGCAACACCTAGCTGTCCCCTATAGTCAATCTTTTACTATATATCTACTATGTTAATGTTTTGCATAGCTACACATGTACAAAATATACTGAATTGCTTATCTTCCCAGTAAGGGTGGGTGACAAAAGAGGAAGGGAATGGATCTGGAATTCAAAGTTTTACAATCAAATGTTTTTAAAAATATATAAATACTAGTATTGATGCTCTTTTACATATAATTGGGAGATCAAATGTGCAAGCATAGGGCATGGGTATTCACCTTGCCATACTGGAAAAGTCAAAGGGGGTATGGGAGAAGAGATGGGAGAGAGTAGATTCAATGAGGGGTTATCCTGTGGGACTGCTATTCTGGGGAAAAATGGGGAAAAAATTGTAACTCAAAATCTGATGGAAATGAATGATGTAAACCAGAAGTTAATAAAGCATTTTTTAAAAAAGAAATATTCTAAATCACGTTTGATTAAAGAAATGCACATTGAAACAACTCTAAGAAATCACCTCATAACCATCAGTTTGGCTAATATTACAAAGAAGAAAAATGAAAAATGTTGGAGAGGATGTAGGAAAATTGGGGCACTGAGGCTGATGTTGGTCAATTTGTGAACTAATCCAATCATTCTGAACACTAATTTGGAACTATGACCCAAGGGCAACCAAGGTGTGTATACCATTTGATCCAGCAATACTACTTTATCCCAAAGAGATCATTAAAAAGGAAAAAGGAACTACATATGCAAGGCTATTTATAACGGCACTATTCATGGTGGCAAAATATTAGAAATTGAGAATGTTCCCATTAGATGGGGAATGGATGAACAAGCTGTGGTATATGAATGTAATGGAATACTACTGTGCAATAAGAAATGAACAGGCAGATTTCAGAAAATCCTGGAAAGACTTATTCAAACTGATGCAAAGAGAAATGAACAGAATCAGGAAAACACTGTATACAGTATCAGCAACATTGTGTGATGATCAACCATGAACTACTTGGCTCTTCTCAGAAACACAATAATCCAGAAAAAAGTACTCACAAAGGAAAATGCTATCCATATCCAGATAAAGAACTGTTGGACTCTGAATCAGATTGAAGCATATTTAAAGCATTAATTTATCCTTTCTTCTATTTTTTCTTTTGATCTATTTCTTCTTTCACCACTGACTGATATGGAAATATTTTAAATGATAGCATATCTATAAACTATATCAAATTGCCTACTGTTTCAGCAGAGCGGAGGACAGGAATAGAGGAAGAAAAATTTTGAACTCAAAATCTTGTAAAAATGAAAGCTAAAAAATGTCATGACATATTACTAGGGAAAAAATACTAGTTTAAAAAAAGAGCCACAGCACCCTTGAATATACCCAAAACTAATGGAATGACATTTGGATAATATCATTTTTCTTATCAAGGATTTTGGTAGACATTCCTAAAAATTTATATCACTCATTGCATAAATGTGATCCTTTTTTCTTCACAAAAATCATTTAACAAATTATAACAATTCACACTTTTATAGCAATGTACAGCTTGCAAAGTACTTTCCTTGAAAAAACCCTAAAATATAGGCAGCACAAATATTATCATTTCCATTATACACATGCAAGTAGCTAAGGCTCAAAGAGATGACATGACTTTCTTAGGGTCACATAGCTAATAAATGTGAGAATGGGGATAAGAGTCCAGGTATTGTGACTCAGAGGTCGTATTTTCCACTATGCTATGCTATCTCATTTTCATTGAAGAAGAAAATGTGATTCTCCTGAAGTGAAAAAGGGAAAAAAATCCAACCTGGAATTTGTATTATTCCTGATCTAACCACAGATTTCACTTTAAAGTCATCGAGTCCATCGGGGAAAGTTTTCAAGCAAAAGGGTTTTCATTCTGTGTTCCCCTTCAGCTCCATCCCAGCACAAAAGGAGAAGAAAGAAGGCCCTCCCTCCGTAGTGAAGCACAATTTAGAGCAGAGCTGTAAGTTAGCAAGACTCTTTGATCTTCCCTCTCTTTCCTCTTAACAAGTGGTGTGGGAATGTGAGCTGTTGCCATCATTTGGAAGCATCCTGTGATCTGCAAGGTTATTTTTGAATTTGTTTCTCCTTCACAAAAAGCTTTTCTTCCTAAAATTAGATTGTGAATCTACATCCAAAGTCACTAATCAAACATAAGGTGAAGTTACTTAAAGAAGGAGGAAAAAATTTTAGAGCTTGAAAATCATCACAAATAGGTCAGTGTGAGCTCCAATGAAACTTCAGAAAAAAGTTCCAGTAACAAAGGTATTCTTGTTAACAAGCTGGAAAGTAATACCACTTTCAAACAGGAAAAAAATCACCTTCTCACAAGCAGCAAAATACAGTATATAAAGTCAATTAATGAAGTAGATATTTGTATCGATGCCACACTTCCTGAAACCTCAGTGTGTTCAGTAATTATCAACTATATATTATACATAGTTATTATGGGCATTATTCACCAATGGAAGATTCAAAGTTAATTGTCTCTTTTACCATAGTTAGCAAATAAATATTGGCATATATGTGATCTGCTTAAATAGGTTGGAAAATAAAAGGGAATTTACTAACTACCCCTTTAATTATGCAAGCATAGTTTCCACAATTCTAAAGGTAAATTCCAAGACATCCACCGTTTTCCCCTGTACCCTTGCTGTAAATAGTAATCACAGTGTTGGTAGAAGAAATTGATAAATTTAAACTTGCTAAATAACCTATACATAATCTCATATTAAGACACTTGAAAACTATCTGAAAGTTTTCCTGGTGGGGTCTTAGTTTGGAAGAGAGTTTGATTAATCTCTTTTGCTTTTTGAAAACATAAAGGAAATAAACAGTCATTTCAAAATTGAAAGACAACATGGGGTGAGGGAAATTTGTAACAAACTTTCTAACATTGCATTCATTAGGCTGGTGGCCCTCGGGAGGTAGTATCATCAGTTCTGAGATATAGATTAATAGTCAAATAAGCTCCACTTACAAATGGAGAAACCATATGTTCTACTCTATGACATTACATTATTTAAGTTAAATTACAATTACCATTTCTACAACATCATCACAAAATCATGAGATTAAGATACAATGTGATCTAAATGGTCACACTATGAGCCAGAACATTGAAATCAGATAATTTGGATTCAAATCAGGCTCTGCTATATACTACTTGTTTGACCTCGGACAAGTCACTTGCTTTTGATCTCCTTGATCAAGGTCTTGATCTCCTCATCTATAAAATAAGAAGTTTGTATTAAATGATGTCTTAAGTTCCTTCCATACATAAATTATATGATCCAATGCAAAAAGTCATTGTTGTTAACACCTTTCCTCCCTGCTTTCCAGATCTCCTTTATGCTAATTCATACATTAGAATTTTCAATGAAGGCCCAAACTGTCATTTGCTTGTGTTTATATCCCCAGCATTTAGCATACTGACAGGCATATGTTGTTAAATCATTTCAGTTGGGTCCAACTCTTCATGACCCTATTTTGAGGTTTTCTTGGCAAACATAACTGAAATGATTTGCCATTTCTTTCTCTTTTTTCTTCATTTTACAGATGAGAAAACTAAGGCAGATAAGGTCACATAGCTAATAAGTGTCTCAGGTCAGATTTGCACTCATTAAGATGAGTCTTTCTCATTCCAAGCTCAGTGTTCTATTGACTGTACCATCTAACTTCCCAAAAAGCATATAGAAAGTGCTTAAAGTTCTTAATAAATGATTTACTTAGCTAGCTATGCATCATCATTGATATTTATTTAACATTAAAAATTTCAACCCATTTATGGTAAAAACAACAGCAAGAGTCTGTCTTTAGTACAAAAACAGTCTCCAAACCAAATTATTTGTTGACTCAGAAGAATTAGGACATGCTATTTTTTTGCCCCAACTAATCATAAAATCATATAATAAGTCATGGAGGAGTTGCAAATTATGTCAATAAAATAATAGATCATTTGAAGTACTGAAATCAAAGCACACTCATAATAAGATCAAAATTATAAGTACTACCTATTTTTTTTTCATTTTAAACATTCAGTATGACCTTGAAACATTGAGTGACTATGTCCACATATTGAGTCATAGTTTCTCAATGATTTCCACTGTAATTTCAGTAGTTTTTTCAGTTCAAAGGTGAAATGGTCACCGTTTTTTTATGAAAACAACACTTCAAGAACCATTATGTTTTTTGGTGCTTACTTTAAATGCATTTTGCTTTTTCCATGATAGAGAGGAAGGGAGAGAGAGAGAGAAAGAGAGAGAGAGAGAGAGAGAGAGAGAGAGAGAGAGAGAATGAGAGAATTGATAATCTCATAGTCATAAGATTCATATAAAGGTTACTTCTTTAATTATTAAATGAGTCTCTGATGCCATGAGTCTGGAAACAACATATACCCATAGAGCTCTTCTACAAAATCTATCCTCTTGTCCTATCCCCAATAGTTCATAGGGGACCTCTGGGTGTTATGAGAGTTTTTCTCCGAATTATTTGACACCATACGGTTGCAAATGCTGTACTCAGATTGTTGTTTTGTTATTCCTAACTCACGTTTAAGTCAATTTTCTTTTCTGGCCATATGTATCTTCTTTTTGGAAATTTTATATTGCATCTTATGTACAATTTATTATTGCTACCATGCATCTATCCATTTCCCTCTGGATGACCCAAAATTTTGATTTCTCAAAAAACTATTATGTTCCATAATCCACATATATATATATACATATATATGTATGTATATGTGTATACATATATATATGTATATATATACATATATATACATATATATATGTATATATAGTATCCCAGAAGAATATTATTTAAAAAGAAACCTGGAGTTTTGTTTCAAGAAGAAACTTGAGGTCTTTGAATGAACTGTACAATTTCTTAAGTGTAATGCAGCCTCCTCTCCTCCCCCTATTCAATTCTGGGCCCAGTTTATTATCCATCTATGGTTTCTGTTCATAATATGTGAGCTAATGAACCAGCTGTATCAGCTGTCCATTCAATTGCATATCACAATCTTGACAATAGTCATCCTCCATCTACTGATTTCCTGTGTGCATTGTTAACTTGAACTCTTGAGTAATTATGGATCTCTTTTAGAAGGCTCTGCAGTGTTTCAAGGCTTAATGCAAACACTACACTGTAATTTGCAAACAGGAGCATCTGGAGCACTTTATCTATAGGGAATTTCTTTTGCATATAGTCTCTATGCAGAACTATTATCTATGATAATGGCTAATACTTTGGAGAAGCATATATCTCTGTGTTTTACACCTTGCTTGATATTAATGTGACAGGTGGTTTGGGTGGTGAGTGCTAGAGGTCCACCTAGCAATAGTGGATTCAGCCTTACTTGGTGGCAGCTATTACAAAGAGAGCATATTGTCATGTAATTAGTCAATTACTTTACCAGCTGAAGAATGTGTAATATATCTTATGGCTACCACTTAGTACTCCTGTGAGTAGCTTACTCTGTCTCACTCCTCACTTATACTTTCTTCTGAGACTACCAGTCACTAGCTGGTCCCAGGTACAGTATTCTAATAATTTGGAATATACACCAAAATTACCCCAAGTAAAATATTATGTATAAATTCCCTCATCTAACTCATTTTATACCATTTCTTATATCCCCTCAATTCAAATGATTTGACTCTTGAAGACCATGTCATTTGCTAACACAATTATTATAAAAATTTTTCCTTGCCCATTTTTTTACCTCCATCTTTCCTTCAAGCATATCTGATGCCAGATTGAAGGGAAAGAGTGTTTATTGTTGTTAAGTCTTTTTTCAGTCATTTCCAACTTTTTAAGACCCCTTTCAAGGTTTGCTTAGCAAAGATACTGGAAAGGCTTGCCATTTACATTTCCAGCTCATTTTACAGATGAGGAAACTGAGTCAAATAAGGTTAAGTGACTTGCCCAGGATCATAAAGCTAGTAAGTGTCTGAGGCTACATTTGAACTCAGGAAGTTCAAGCAGTCTATCCACTGTATCACAACCTGCCCCAACGAAAGGGTTAGTTAAGTTTTTAAAATAATGGAGGTTTCCCCCAGAAAGTGCTCAGAAGAAATAGAGGAAGAAGACACTGCTGGAGGGGATATACACTTGATCTCTATGAGAGATCGCCCTCTGATACCACTCATACTACATGTCTGGGTGCCAAGCCAGATATTTTCTTTTTTCTTTCTTTTCCTCCAAACAGTTTTTCTCCTGCTACAATGCTACGTTGTGTCTATTTCCTTTAGTTTTCTGTGGGTCCATGAATGCCCTCACAAAATGATGTCTATTATCAATCTCTTCTCCCCTGCTTGTGCCTAAGAAAGTAGCCTAGTGGACTCTGCTACTTTCTAGACTTTCATGGAGAATATTCACCATGAAGTTCTAAAATTACATCTTATATCTTTCCAAGAATGTGAAAATTCAGAGCAAAAGACAACATAAATCTGACAATACTGAGGAAAGTAGGCTACACATATTTCCTGGCTCACTGCTGTCTCTATTTCCCTTTACTTTAGTCATTGCTAAGACATCTTGGAAAGGTAGATTACATTAATAATTAGAAGGCTGCATTGGATTGAATAGCATTATTTTGCTTGTGGAATCTATTAATAAATATTTTATGAGTTTATCATTTGGAGGAAGCAAGGTGGCCTAGTGGATAGAGCAGTGGACCTGGATTCAGGAAGACCTAAGTAAAACTATTTCCTCAAGACACTAGCTGGGTGACCCTGGGCAAGTTTGGACAAGAGCAAATCTCTCCAATATATTTGTCAAGAAAACCCCAAATGAAGTCAGGAAGAGTCAGACACAACTGAAACAACTCAACAAAAACAACATGCCAAGAAATGTTCTAGTTTGGAGAGATACAAAGATGAAAATGAAACAATACATGCCATAGATGAACTTACATTCTACTGGGGCAAATGTTTACAATATTTACACAAAATAAAGATAATTTTCTGCCGAGAAAATGGAGAAATAGCAGCTAGGAAGATTGGAAAATACTTCCTGTAGGAAAAGATAGTTGAACTGAACCTTGAAAAAACAAGGACTTCTAAGAGTTGAAGCTAAGAAGGGATTATATTTAAAGTATGGAGGACAGTCATTACAAAAAGCCTGGAGACGGGAAGTAGAAGGTCAATTTTAAAAAAAGCTCTCAGGATAATAAGATGGCTAAGACATGATAAATCATTCATCTTTTTTTTTCTTTACAGAAGAGGAAACTGAAGTTTTAGAAAGATTATATGACATCCAAATTCACAAAGGTAGCAGAACAATATTTCTAATCTAAGTCCTCTTATACTAAATGGAATATCATTCCACGGTACCATTAAAAATCAAATGTGAAGAATAATTAAAGGGCTGCATAAACATTGGCACAGGATCTCTGCTGATTCAATTCAATTCCACAAACATTTTGTTTAGATTTGTTCAAAGGCTGAGAATATCTACTCCTATCAGGAGTAGCAACCAGATTGCTAGTCTTCTTTAGGTCAATGTTAGTGAGAAATAAGTCCCTGAATGTGTTTCAGCTAATGGAAGAATGCTCTTAATAGGGCGGAGCCAAGATGGTGGAGTAGAAATAGCACTTCCAAGGTGCTCTTCCCCACACCACCTCCAAACAATGTGAAAAGGGAATCTGAACAACTTCTGGAGCCCCAGCACCCACAGAAAAACACAGAGAAGCTAACATCCTGCTGAAGACAGACCAGCAGCCCTGCAGGGAGCGGCCAGTGCAGTGCTCTGAGAGCAGGCAGCACAGTGCATTGGGAACCAACAGCGCATCGCTCTGGGAGCCAAGCCCAGGCCCTCTTGAGCCATGGTTTTAGCCCCAGGGTGGCCGGGCCAGCAGCCAGCTGGAGGGATCCCAGAACACCAGCAGCTGTGTCGATTCCAGAACTATCAGCACATATATGCCTTGGACAAAGTGAGAGGTTAGTGCCCTATGGACTTTGGGACCAGTATTTGGGGAAGACGTCGGCTTCCTCACCTGGGGGTGAAAAGCTGCTGAGGAAACACATCACAGAGGCTCCAGCTCCTGGTCTTCGAACTGTAGAGGGATCCAGGAATCCGAATGGGGGTTAAACGCTCTTGCTTTAACCTGCTTCGATCTAGATTGTGGTCTGGGGTGGAAGTTTGGGGTGGGTATCCAGCTTGCCAGAGCATGTGGAGGCTTTAGAGAGGCCACCCAACCTGCAGAAGTTGTGAAGACCCCACGTTTGGGTCAAAAGCTCTCCTGTCTGGTGGCAGAGTCATACTGTGGCAACAAGCCCAAAAATCAAGTAATTAAGTGACAATATGCACAGGCAAAGGAAACAAAATAAACAGAAAAATGTAACTTTAGACTCCTATTTTGGGGGCAAAGAGGATCAAAGCATGGAACAGGAAGAGGACTGTGAGGTCAGAACTCCTGCACCAAAAGCCCCAAATGAAAATACAAGTTGGCTTCATGCCATAGAGGGCCTTAAGAAGCAGATAATACAAGTGGGGGAAAATTGGGAAGAAAAATGACAAAGATGCAAGAAAAGTATGAAATGAGAGTCAACAGCCTGACTGAGGAAAATAACACCTTAAAAATAGACTAACTCAAATTGCAAAAGAGGCCCAGAAAGGCAATGAGGAGAAGAATGCCTTAAAAAGCCGAATTTGCCAGATGGAAAAAGAATCTCAAAAGCTCACTGAGGAGAATCACTCCTTCAGAATGGAAGCTAGTGACTTTATGAGAAATCAAGATGCTGTTAAACAGATCCCAAGAAATGAAAGAATAGAAGGCAATGTGAAATATCTCATGGGAAAAAGCACTGACCTGGAAAAAATATCCAGGAGAGATAATCTTTTAATTAATTAAACAAATGCTTTATTAACTTCTGATTTATATCATTCATTTCCACCAGATTATGAGTTACATTTTCCCCCATTTTTCCCTACCCACCAACCCAGAATAGCAGTCCCACTAGATATCCCCTCATCCAATCTATTCTCTCCCATATCTTCTCCCATATCCGCTTCGACTTTGCCATTAGGGCAAGGTGAATCCCTGAGCCCCAATGCCTGGACATCTTATGAAACATTTAATTTTAAAACTTCTACTGTCATATCCATTCCTTTCCTCCCTCCTCACCCACTCCCTCTGAGAAGATAAGCAATTAAGTATGTGTTGTACATGTATAGCTATGCAAAACATCACCATAGTAGATATACTGTAAAAGACTGTTTATATTTCCCTCCCACCCATCTCACCTCCCACCTGGTCCGCTCCCCACCTTGATCCTGTCCCTCTTTGATAGTGGGTATTTCCAACATCCCCTCCCCCCAGAATGCCCTCCCCTCCATCATCCCCCCTCTCATCTCCCTTTCCCCCACTCAGGAGAATGAGTGAGGGTAAAATATTCCATTTAGTATGCATGTGATTCTCTCCCTGAGCCAACCTCAACGAGAATATGCTTTTGCCTTTTTGCCTTCCTGTTCTTCCCCTCCCCTGAAACCACTTCCCCTTGCCTCTTCTACATGAGAAAGTTTACCCTACCCTGTCTCTCTCCATCTCCTCTTGCCACTTTCCTCTCTCACCTCTTGACTTCACCCCTTAAGAATCATCCCTTCCTTGGGGCGGCTAGGTGGAGCAGCTAGCAGAGCACCAGCCCCGGATCCAGAAGGACCCGAGCTCGGATCCGGCCCCAGATCCCCAACACACAAACAAAAACCCAGCCGCATGACCCTGGGCAAGTCACCCAACCCCAATTGCCCTCCAAAAAAAAAAAAAAAGAATCATCCCTTCCCATCAAATTTAACCTGTGCCCTCTATCCATGCATACCTGTGAACATATGCCATGTACCCTTCTTCAATTATTTTCATAATGAGAAAGGTTTCATCAAACACAGTTATTGTTTTTCCATGCAGGAATGTAAATAGTCCAACTTTGATAAGTTCCTTTTCATTTCTATTCCTTGATTACCTTGTCAAGCATCTCTTGTTTCTTGCGTCTGAATGTCAAATTTTCTATTCAACTCTGGTTTTTTCATCAAAAATGCTTGAAAGTACTCTATTCCACTGAAAGACCATATTTTCCCCTGAAACAAGATACTCAGTTTTGCTGGGTAGGTGAACCTTGGCTTCAATCCCAACTCTTTTGCCCTCTGGAATATCATATTCCATGCTCTTAGATCCCTCAGTGTAGAAGCTGCCAGGTCCTGGACTATTCTGATTGTGTTTCCACAATACTGAAATTGTTTCTTCCTGGCTGCTTGTAGTATTTTCTCCTTGTTCTGGGAGTTCTGGAGCCTGGCTATAATATTCCTAGGAGTTTTCTTTTTGGGATCTTTTTCAGGAGGAGATCTGTGGATTCTTTCAACCTCTATTTGGTCAACCCCAAATACTGGTCAGGGCAGTTTTCCTTGAGAATTTCTTTAAGGATGATTTCTAGGTTCTTTCTTTGATCATAGCTTTCAGGTAGTCCAATACTTTTTAAATTATCTCTCCTGGATCTATTTTCCAGGTCAATGGTTTTTCCCATGAGATATTTCACATTGCCTTCTATTCTTTCATTTGTTTGGATCTGTTTAATAGTATCTTGATTTCTCATAACGTCACTAGCTTCCATTTGCTCCAGTCTAATTCTGAAGGAATGAATCTCCTCAGTGAGCTTTTGAGATTCTTTTTCTATCTGGCTAATTTGTCTTTTTAAGGCATTCTTCTCATTGCCTTTCTGAGCCTCTTTTGCCATTGGAGTTAGTCTATTTTTAAGGCATTATTTTCCATAGTAAGGCTGTTGACTGTCATTTCAAACTTTTCTTGCATCTTTTTCATTTCTCTTCCCAAATTTTCCCCCACTTCTCTTATCTGCTTCTTAAGGTCCTCTATGGCCTGTAGCCAGCTTGTATTTTCATTTGGGGCTTTTGGTGCAGGAGTTCTGACCTCACAGTCCTCCTCCATGCTTTGAGCCTCTGCCCCTAAAATAGGAGTCCAATGTTGAACTTTTCTGTTTATTTTGTTTCATTTGCCTAGGTGTATTGCCACTTAATTACTTGATTTTGGGGCTTGGTGCCACAGTAGGACTCTGCCACCAGACAGGGGAGCTTCCAACAAAACGTGGGGTCTTCACAACTTCTGCCAGTTGGGTGGCCTCTGTAAAGCCTCCACCCACTCTGGCAAATTGGATACCCACCCTAAACTTCCGCCCTCCAGACCACAATCCAGATCCAGGCAGTTTAAAGCAAGAGAGATTAACCCCCAGACTGATTGCTGGATCTCCCTACAGTTCGAAGACCAGGAGGTAGAGCCACTACTTAACCTGCAAAATGGCTTCTGTGCTGCTGTTTCTTCAGCAGCTTTTTGCCCCCAGGGGAGGAAGCCACGCCTTCCCCAAATACTGGTCCCAAAGTCCATAGGGCACTAACCTCTCACTTTGTCCTAGGCATATCTGTGCTGATAATTCTGGAATCGCCACAATTGCTGGTGTTCTGGGGTCCCTTCAGCCGGCTGCAGACCCGGCCACCCTGGGGCTAAAACCGTAGACCTGGGCTCGGCTCTGTGTGCTGTGCTGCCTGGTCTCAGAGTGCTGTGCTGCCTGCTCTCAGAGCACTGCACTGGCCACTCCCTGCAGGGCTGCTGGGATGTCCTCAGCAGGAGGTTAGCTTCTCTGTGCCATTCTGTGGGTGCTGTGGCTCCAGAAGTTGCTCGGAGTCCCCTTTCACATTGTTTGAAATTTGTGTGGGGCAGAGCACATTGGAAATGCAGTTTCTACTCCTCCATCTTAGTTCTGCCCCCCAGGAGAGATAATTTAAAAATTATTGGACTACATGAAAGTCATGATCAAAGAAAGAATATAGAAATCATCCTTCATGAAATTCTGAAGGAAAATTGCCTTGATGTTTTAGACACACAGAGGGTAACAGAGGTTGAAAGAATCTACATATCACCTCCTGAAAAGGATCCCAAAAAGAAAACTCCTAGGAATATTGTAGCCAGGTTACAGAACTCCCATATCAAGGAGAAAATACTCCAAGCAGCCAGGAAGAAACAATTTCAGTATTGTGGAAACACAATCAGAATAGTCCAGGACCTGGCAGCTTCTACACTGAGAAATCAAAAGGAACTACACGGAAAAACAATAACTGTGTCCGATGAAACCTTTCTCATTATGAAAATAGGTGAAGAAGGTTATATGGACATATGAATACATATGTGGATGTGTGTATATATGTTTACAGGTATACATGGATAGAGAGGGTACAGGTTGAATTTGGTGGGAAGGGATGATACGTAAGGGGTGAAGTTAAGAGGTGAGAAAGGAAAGTGACAAGAGGAGATAGGGAGAGACAGGGTAGGGTAAATTATCTCATGTATAAGAGGCAAGGGGGAGTAGTTGCAGGGAGGGGGAGAACACGAAGGCAAATAGCAACACCCTATTCTCATTGAATTTGGCTCAGGGAGAGAATCACATACATACTAAATGTGATATCTCACCCTGCAGGGGAGTAGGGGGAAGGGAGATGAGAGGGGGGATGATGGAGGGGAGGGCATTCTAGGGGGAGGGGAGATTGGAAGTACCCACTATTGAAGAGGGACAGGATAAAAGTAGGGAATGGACCAGGTGGCGGGTGGGATGGATGGGAGGGAAATATAAGCAGTCTTTTACAATATATCTACTATGGTAATGTTTTGCATAACTATACATGTACAACACATACTGAATTGCTTATCTTCCCAGAGGGAGTGGGTGACAAGGGAGGAAGGGAATGGATCTGAAATTTGAGGTCTTGAAGTTAAATGTTTCAAATGTATATAAATACTATTATTAACACTATTCTGCATATAACTGGGAGATAAGATGTTCAGGCATTGGGGCACAGAGATTCACCTTGCCCTAATGGCAAAGCCGAAGGAGGTATGGGAGAAGATATGGGAGAGAGCAAATTGGATGAGGGGATATCTAGTGGGACTACTATTCTGGGGTAGGGAAAAAACGGGGAAAAATTGTAACTCAAAATCTGGTGGAAATGAATGATGTAAACCAGAAGTTAATAAAGCATTTGTTAAACAGAAAAAAAAAAGAATGCTCTTAATATATGTGTCTTGCATTGAATTGAACTTGAAGAATTGGAAAGACAAATGGTATACTGCAGGGCTTTTATTTGATACAATTTTGAAACTATCAAGTGAGATTCCTTGAATTTGACTTGAATTTATGAATTCAATTATAAGTATTTGTAATATAATCCTTATGCTGTTAAATTACCACATCACCACCCCTGCAAACCTCTTCCCCCAAATCTACCATTAAAAAAAACATGCCTACTGTGGTTTGCTTTTGAACAGGGCTTGTTATCTTCTTATTTGGTCAATCATTACCATGCATAAAATAACCATATGCAAAGTTGACTATGAATTTTTCTAGAAAGAAAGGTCAACTGGCTATAGCTTTCATATATTACAAAATGTTTTCTTGCATTTTCTAAATAGAAAGATTTTCAAATCAAATATCTCTCCTTCCATTGATGACTTAGTATAAGAATAAAATCAAAATATCCTCTTTGGAAATTAAGGGAAAACCAAAATGTGTGTATGCACTATTTGCAAATATACCTACTTATGTAAAATTATATGTTTCCACAGTAAGTCTAACCCTTCCAAAGTTTGGAAATAATTGGCTAGGAATTAACAAAGTTACTGACATTTTAAAAGGCCATATGCTTTAAGGAAATCAGCAGAAATTTTGACTAAGTTGTAGGGTGAGCTTCTAACAATTATATCTCTTCACAGATCCCCATAACACTGGAAACCAGAGTTGTTTTGTTTTGTTTTCTTTTTTTAACTGGTTAAGGGGCACTAGTTGACCTTTCTCAATTTTTCTTAGAAGTGCACATCCATTAGCTATGCCCTTCAAAAATGGCAAACTGCATAGAGGCCTGAAAACAACATTCTTCTACAGAGTTAGAGAAAGGCTGGGAATCAGTGATGCCAGTTGCCATCTACACCCACACAGCTCATGAACACTCTTTGCTTCTCATCCGTTTCCTCATTATTTTATTTTTAATACAATGCTGAAAGGTTAAATGTGAAAAAAAATTCACAGTATGGCACGATTGCAGATTTAATCTAAAGAAAGAAACAGGAAATGCTAAAGTTCAACGCCTCCTAGAAACACTGATGCTAATCTCCTAGCAAATATATATATATATATATATATATATATATATATATATATATATATATATATATATATTCAATGCCAAATATCACCTGGGACATATATGCATGAAAGGCCCTGTTACACAATTTGCCTTCTGCACTCTGCATTCTCAAATGTAACTTTCTATCGTGTTGTCAAAGTTTACTTTTTTCTCAAAACACTTTTACTTTAAACCTAAAAATAACAGAATTTACCATTCTTTTTACCATTTTACCATTAAGAACCCTGTTTTAATCTCTGACTGAAGCGTCTACAGATAGTATAACTTTGCAATGTCCATTTTTAGCCAAGGGTAGCTCCATCACAAAATCAAAGATACAACAACCCCTGACATGTCCATGTTCTTTTCTGGTATTGAAATATTAACTTCTACATTCAGAGAGTGTCATAGTCTCATGTTCTAACAATACTGTCAAATACTGATCTAAGAATGGAGAGATCACATTCCTTCTTAACATTTCAGTTCTGTCAAAAGAAAGACATGTCGCTGCTGATTAAGTTCATGGATTGAAAGTGATACTGGGTTGGAAAGTTGACATAAAGGACATGGGAAGATGGGAAGGTCTTTGGGAAATGGAAAGGAAGAACTAGTAATTTTCTTTCTTTTTTGGAAACACTCATTAATCTCTGTTTGGCAATTGTTCTATTCAAGCACATTTTAAAATAGCATAAGGGAAAATGCTGTAAGTATAAGAAGTTCAAAGGATGAAAGGATGTAAAGAAAGCATTGATGAAGAAAGAAAGGATGTCATTGATTAGCTTTAGTAAAGAGAATAGTTGCCTAGAAAATTTTCCAGGCTATGGAAAGAGACAGTCATGAGGACTTAAAGAACAATGGACAGTGATCATAGTTTGCTACTATTATGATGTTTGCTTTTATAAGGAAAAAAAAATTGCATTGACTAAGAACTTGGAATGTATTTGAATTAGTTGAAGATAGAAAAAACTCTACTGTCATTGAACAATTAAAAAAAGAAGAGTCTTTGAGAACTTTTAACACCTATAAAGAAAAGCTACAAAGAAGTTTTGTGCCGTTCTAGGCCTTTTTGACACTATACGTGGCAGTCCGTTCAAGGTTTACCTTAAAAAATTAAGGAAAGTCAACACAAAGTTAAGGTGAGATTTGTCCACATAAATTGAGTTTAGTCTTGATGAAGATATATAAAGACAATAGACAGACTTTCACAAATGCTATTCTATAGCAAGAAATATTTCTACAACCAAATCAAAAGTGGAATTTTCAAGAAATATAAAATCATCCTGAAACAATATCTATCAAAGTATCTTAGTTGGTCTAAATTTATATAAGAGAGCTGGTGAGCAAAGAGAGCTGGTGGGCAAAAAGAGCTGGTGAGGGTTAGTTTTACTCTACTGAAACAAATAAATTTTTATAACCCATAAAAAATAAACCATCATCCTAGCGTTGGGAGAAATTCAAAGAAAGTGATCAAAAGGGTGACCCCAAAATACATTATATTCCATTCAATAGGTATTTATGGAGCACCTTAGAATGTGTAGAAAAGAGTGATGAATTTTTAGTCATATTATCTGAGTTTGAATTAAAGTTCCAATAATTAACCATATGAACTTTGGCAAGTCATAACCTTTCCATCTCCCTTTCCTCAACTGCAAAATGAGGAGTTTGGTCTAGATGACCTTTCAGGTCTAAATCTACGATCCTACAACCAAAACATTGTAGTCAAAAGGTATTATAATGTGTTCCATTCAAAGGGTCTTATTGAATTCTTTCTAGAATTTCTTTTTTCCCATCCTCTATAACAGATTTCAGCACACAAATTAAAATTATCGTCACTGTAGTCATTTTGCAAATATTCATCATGAGCATCAAAATACAAGATGGCCCAGCATTCCATGAGATTATGTTTTTGTTCCCTTTTGATACATAATAAAACAAACTTCAAAAACTTAATTTGTCCCTCCAAGGAGAACCTAAGGCAATAAACTTTAATTTGCCTCTTTACAACTTCTACACTTTGTTCCTCCTTCCACCCAAAATAATACATGATTGATCTCATTTCAAGTGACAGCTCTTCAAATATGTGAAAACAACTATCATTTCTCTCCCTCCAATCTTTACCCCCCACCCAGGCCGAACACCCCCAGTTCCTTCAAATAATTTTCAAATGATATGACCTTAAGGTTGTTTGTCAATTCTAATTGTACTACTTTGGATGCTTTCTAGCTTATCAATATTCTTTTAAAATACAGTACTTCAAATGTGTTCCAATTAGAACAGAGTATAAAAGAACTTTTTTTTCTTATTCCTGGAAGTTCTTTCTCTTTAAAATGTTGACATTAGCATTTTTTGACTGTTGAGTTATGTTGAGTTGCAGTCACTAAGACCCACAAATCTTTTTTTTTCAAAATTATTGCCAAACCATACCTTTCTCCCTCCTACATCCATCTCTTAGTTTCTCTAGTTCCCTTACTCCTCAGTCTCTAGCATCCAGCTAAAATCCTACCTTCTACAAAAAAAAAAAAAAAAACACTTTTCTAATCCGTTTTAATGCTAGTACCTCTACTTTATTGTTACTGCCAATTGATCTTGAATATAACTTGTTAGTTGTTTGCATGTGTTCTCCTCCATTAGACTGTGAGTTCTTTGAGAGCCAGGACTGGTTTTGCTGTTGTTGTTGTTGTTGTTGTTTGCAACTTGTAGTTAACAAAATATTTTACATATCTTATTTACCTCATATGACCCTCAAAGCACTCTTTGAGATAATTAATGAAGATATGTATTATTATCCCCATGTTAGATGAGGAAACTAAAGCAAAGAAAGGTTGGAATGGTTTATACTAGGTAACACAGCTAATAAGAAGCAGTATCAGAATTTAACCCTAGCCTGTTTTACCACAAATTCAATATTCTTTCCATTGTTCATAGCTACCAGCTAGGAAAAAACATAATAATCTTGGTTTGGTTGTTGAGGAGTTTGAAATTCCTTCGGTATATTCAAGTCCTAAGGTATTATAAGCATTTAGAGACACAGACTGAGAACTCGATATAGAAGTCAGGTTTGGGGATTTAGACTTGATCACTTCTCTCACTTGAGATCACATATATTAAGAGTTTGAGAGGACCTATGCTAGATGTAGTCATAATGGGAGGACCCAGTGGTGTGAGAGAAATTGAAGTTACATGAAAGAAAAAGGATGATTTCTAGAGTGAATTGTGGGGAATGATGTAAAGGGTACAGGAAGAGAAATTAACTATAGAAGTAAGGATAACCCTTTTTGACAAAAAAAAAGAGAGGATAGACAGGTTATTGATGCTAAGATGTATTAAGGAAGGATAGGGAGTTGTGAAGGGGAAAAGTGACCCTGAAGGAACTCACATTGAATGATTAAAAAGTTCTCAGTGCAATCGAAAACAAAGTCTTCTCTTATAAGTGTTGAAGTTACAGAAGAAATGAGAAAAAGGAAGCTATGGAACAAACACTGTGGGGAATGAGAAAGGGAAATGATAAAGATATACCGTAGAAAAAACTGAGGAACATCAATGAAGGCCCCAGGTGAGGGGCTTGATTTCATGATTTTCTTTATTGATTCTCAGTCACAATGGACCCAGAGTGAAGAAATCAAGTGGTGGCAATTAACCAGAAAATGAGTTCTCAGGTTTGCCTGTTTTTTTTTTTTTATCTTCTTTCCTTCCTTTCTTTTTTTTTTTTTTTTATAACTAGACATATGATTTCATTGGCAGAAGTCATTAGCGATAGCTAGGTGGTGAAGCCTTGAGCCTTCAGTCAGGAAGACCTGATTTCAAATCCCTCTTCAGACACTTACTATGACCCTGGTGAAAGCATTTAACCTGTCTCAATTTACTCAATTATAAAATGGATATTATGATAGTGCTTATCTCACAGTGCTGTTGTAAGTATAAAAAGAGATAATATCTGTAAAACATTTATTATGCTGATTGACAAATATTATGTACTTGATAAATACTTATTCCCTTTCTTTTACCTCCCCATTCCAGTAAGGGGATGATAATTGGCAACTGCTCTGCAACATCTAGTCTTAGGGAATTCCCAGTGCACTGAGATTTGTCCAGGGATCCATCACCAAAAAGAGTTAAAGAGAATGCAAAAATCTAAGTCTTCCTAACTCCTGTCCAGAGTGATGCTGGAGTAAAGTCAGACTGGCTCAAGGGAGCCAATTGTTAAATTTTCAATAGGAGAATTTACATGACAGAAATCAACAAATTTTAAAGATCACAAATTTTTTAAGGTTCTTATTTAAGAAAGTAATGAGAAAACATTGATAATGGAAATTAAATTTAAAAGTGTGCCCTGCATACTTTTTTTTCAGAAAGCAGGTGGTTAAATATTTGCCAGTATCCCACTGTTTCTGCCTCATAAAAGGCAAAGAGGCAATGAACTCTTGCTTAATAGGTCATGATAATAAAATCCTTCTCCAAAGTTCAGTTCAGATGCCCGCTCCTCTGTGAAGCCTAGCATGACAGCTCAATTAAAAAAAAAAACCTCAAAAAATCAAATGTTGAATCAACTCATCATTAAATTTAGTGAAAATCCAAAAATCCCATCTGGATCTTTCCTTTTTCTGTACCACACTGCACCATGTGTTATATTTATTTGAATATACACGGTATGTATGCTAGTATACTATAAACTCCTTTGTGGGGAAGAGCTGTGACATTTTACATCTTTCATTCCCAAGACCTAATAGAGTACCTTTCATATAGTAGATGCTTAGTAATCATTTCATGGATTGGATTGAATTAAATACAATAAGATGTGTCCAGACAAGGAGTTAAACCTGGTCATGGGAGGAAATGAAGTGAGGAGTGAAAGAAAGGAGAATAGGGCTAAGTCAAACAATTGACCATGATAAAGGCAAGGAAAAAGAATAATCCAGATGATGGAGTTGGAAAAGTGGGAACACAGAAGCTTGTAACTGGAGCACAGATTGAAAGTTCCAGAGCCTGGGGGCTGAAAGAAGCCAAAGAAGCCACTCTCTCCCCTGGGGCCCCAACTCTCCTACCTGGCTCCAATGATACCTCCCATCCCTTTGTGAGATGAAGGGGAGATGACTGCGTCCAAGCCACTCTGCCCCCAGATTACCTCCGAACTATGTAAAAGGGGACTCTGAACACCTTCTGGAGCCCCAGCACCCATAGAACAACACAGAGAAGCTAATCTCCTACTGAGGACAGCCCAGCAACCCTGCAGGAAGGACAAGCTTAGTGGTCTGGGAGCCAGCAGCACAGTGTGTAGAGTGTGGGGGGCCTGGCACAGTCGAGCACTTGAGTAGCGGTTTTAGCCCCAGGGCAGCAGAGCCAGCAGCCAGCTGTAGGAACCCCAGAACACCAGCAGCTGTGGCGATTCCAGAATTATCAACATAGACATGCCTAGGACAAAGTGAGAAGTTAGTGCCCTATGGACTTTGGGACCAGTATTTGGGGAATGCGTCAGCTTCCTCCCCTGGGGACTAGAAGCCACTGAGGAGACACGCCATTTTGTAGTTTTCAGAGGTAGCTCCAGCTCCTGCCTGCGAACTGTAGGGAGATCCAGCTATCAGTCTTGGGGGGTAATCACTCTTGCTTCAACCTTCCTGGCTCTGGATTGTGATCTGAGGTGGAGGTTGTGGGTGGGTTTCCAGCTTGCCAGAAACGGAAGTTGCCCACCACACACACATTCGGGATGAAAGTTCCCATCTGGGGCCAGGCCATACTGTGGCAACAAGCCCAAAAATCACGTAATTAAGTGGCAACATGCCAAGGCAAGGGAAACAAATTAAAAAGAAAAATGCAACCTTGGACTCCTACTTTGGGGGCAAAGAGGATCAAAGCATAGAGCAAGAGGAGGGCTGTGAGGTCAGAAGTCCTGCTCCAAAAGCCCCAGGGGAAAACATAAGCGGGTTGCAGGCCACAGAGGACCTTAAGAAGGACTTTAAAAATCAAATAAGAGAAGTGGAGGAAAAATTGGAGAGAGAAATGAGAAGGATGCAGGAAAAGTATGAAATGAGGGTCAACAGCCTGACTGAGGAAAACAACACCTTAAAAAATAGACTAACTCAAATGGCAAAGGAGGCCCAAAAGGGCAATGAGGAGAAGAATGCCTTAAAAAGTCGAATTTGTCAGATGAAAAAGAATCTCAAAAGTTCACTGAGGAGATTCATTCCTTCAGAGTTAGACTGGAGCAAATGGAAGCTAATGACTTTATGAGAAATCAAGATGCTGTTAAGCAGATCCAAACAAATGAAAGATTAGAAGGCAATGTGAAATATCTCATGGGAAAAACCACTAACCTGGAAAATAGATCCAGGAGAAACAATTTAAAAATTATTGGACTACCTGAAAGCCATGATCAAAGAAAGAACCTAGAAATCACCCTTCAAGAAATTCTCAAGAAAAATTGCCCTGATGTTTTAGATCCAGAGGGCAAAATAGAGGTTGAAAGAATCCACCGATCACCTCCTGAAAAAGATCCCAAAAAGAAAACTCCCAGAAATATTATAGCCAGGTTCCAGAATCCCCAGACCAAGGAGAAAATACTACAAGCAGCCAGGAAGAAACAATTTCAATATTGTGGAAACGCAATCAGAATAGCACAGGACCTGGCAGCTTCTACACTGAGGGATTGAAGGGCATGGAATATGATATTCCAGAGGGCAAAAGAACTGGGAATGAACCCACGGGTCACCTACCCAGCAAAACTGAGTATTTTGTTTCAGGGGAAAACATGGTCATTCAGTGGAATAGAGGACTTTCAAGCATTCTTGAGGAAAAAACCAGAGTTGAATAGAAAAATTGACATCCAGACACAAGAAGCAAGAGATGCCTGAGAAGGTAATCAGGGAAAAGAAATCAAAAGGAACTTATCAAAGTTGAACTATTTACATTCCTATATGGAAAAACAATAACTGTGACTGAGTAAATCTTTCTCACTTTGAAAATAATGGAAGAAGGGTGTATGGTGATATGAATACATATGTGAATGTGTGTGTATATGGTTACAGTTATACATGGATAGAGGGAATAGGTTGAATTTGTTGAGAAGGTAGGATACTTAAGGAGTGAAATTATGAGGCGAGAGAGGAAACTGGCAAGAGGAGATGGGGAGAGACAGGGTAGAGTTAACTATCTTGTGTAGAAGAAGCAAGGGGAAGTGGTTGCAAGGGAGGGGAAGAATAGGAAGGCAAAAAGGCAAAACCACATTCTCATTGAATTTGGTTCAGGGAGAGAATGACATACATACTAAATGGGATATCTCAACCTGCAGCAGAATAGGGGGGAGGGGGATGAGAGGAGGGATGATGGATGAGAGGGCATCCTTGGGGGGAGGAAAGGTTGGAAGCACCCACTATAGAAGTGGGACAGGATCAAGTAGGGAATGGACCAGGTGGGGGTGGGATGAGTGGGAGGGAATTATAAGCAGCCTTGTACAATATATCTACTATGGTAATGTTTTGCATAGCTAGACATGTACAACATATATTGAATTACTTATCTTCCCAGAGGGAGTGGGTGACAAGAGAGGAAGGTAATGGATCTGAAATTCGAGGTCTTAAGATTAAATGTTTCAAATATATATAAAATACTAGTATTAATACTCTTTTGCTTGTAATTGGGAGGTAAGATGTGCAGGCATTGGGACACAAAGATTCACTTTCCTCTAATGGAAAAGTCAAAGGGGGGTAAGGGAGAAGATATGGGAGAGAGCCGATTGGAGGAAGCGATATCTTGTGGGACTGCTATTCTGGGAGGGTGGGTAGGGGAAAAACGGGGGGGGAAATAATTGTAACTCAAAATCTGGCAGAAATGAATGATGTAAAACAGAAGTTAATAAAGCATTTGTTTAAAAAAACTATTAAAAAAAGAAAGTTCTAAATTTGGGGGGCAGTACAAATGTAAGAGATAGTACAATCTAAGCTACAATAACAGCTAGTTGGTATTTATATAATTCTTTAAGGTTTGCAAAACACTTTACAAATATCATTTTGTTTTATTCTTACAGTAACCTTGGGAAGACGGTGCTAAAGTTTTTCCAATTTTACATATGAGGAAACTGAGGCAGACAGAGGCAAAATGACCTGCCCAGTGTCACATAGCTAGTAAGTGTTTGAAGCCAGGTTTGAACTCAAGTCTTCCAGATATAAGATCCTGCCCTCTATCCCACGTGCCACCTAGCTTACCTAGGTATATCCATGAAAGCAAGTGACTGAAATGAGTGTGGTAGGGGAAAGAGGTCTTGTGTTTAATACAAAATAACAGATAATCTAGAAATCATTTCTTTGTGGCTTTGAAATATATTGTGTGATTTCGAAACAGGAGCTTTGCCTGACTACTTTTTTTTTGATTAGGATTTAAATTACTATGTATTCCCAGGATTTACTATACATACAAGCTGTGCTAGTCAGAAAAAGAATGCTATTGTTTTGTTTTGTTTTAATGACATGGATATTCAAATTTCAAAATGTTATCCATATTTGGATAATTGAGATTTTATGGAATCTCTTATTCCCTTAATTACTAAATGAATAATACATTTTTACTCATCATATCATTATATATGCTTTTTAGTGAATAATGATTCATTCAAACTGAGAATAAAAACATACACAGAAGACAAGAAGTTTGTGAACAAAAGGAATCTTCACCTTTTTGTTTCAATTACAATAATATCACAGTACTTAAGTAGAAATCTTGTATATAATATTTTCGTCATTAACTTTTTCATATTTATGACTGGCTAATTGAAACAATTTTATGTTGACTCCCATATGGAAGAGACTCATTTTATACTATGCGTTCATGAATGGCATGTATTAAGGCATGTATGTGGTGTTAAATTTTTATTTCAGGTCTCCATTTGTATTTGTAGCTTTTTTACTTTACCTTCAAAAATATAAGCATGGCTCAGAGACAGCATCTGACAATGGCAGACAGAAAACAACTGTTCTTTGAATGGTTAATTTTTTCAAATATGAGCACAGATACCAGATGGCAAAAGAAGAAAAGGGGATTCAAGTTGCTTCATTGTTCAGTGATAAGGATTTTTCCATCTGCTGGTTCAACACTAACTTAGTTTACATTCACTTAGAGCCAATATAATTAAAATTCCTCTTTGAAGGGAAGTGTTCTAGAAAAAGGAAGAAATCTAAAGTAATTGATTTTTAGTGAGTTACATATATCCTTTAAACTGTTAACCATTTTTGCACATGCACACACAATACACTTTTCCACATAGATAACTTGATTAATTTGGATGACAAATTCCATTTGGAAATGTTTAAAGCCAGGCACATTTGATAAATTCCAGGGGGAGCATAAAGTATGTATTCCTTAGTCAGTAATTTGAAGGATAGCTGGACATCAGCTAATTCTGAGGAATTTAAAAACACATTTAGGCAAAATATTGTTTCAATTATAATCTGTAAGTGTAACTGTGTAATTCGAATAATAATCCATAATTTCAACTCCTTCCTAGAGGAAGAAGTAGAAACATAGAAAGAAATACCATGATGAGTGACTATGGTGATTGCTAGCTGACAAGGTCATATGTCAAAGTGTAGTCATTGGCCTGTGAGTATTAAAAGATCAAATGCCATGGAAAGTGACCCCATTTCTCCTAGTAACAGGAGTGAGAGGATTGAATGAAGCCTAAAATTCCAAGAAATGTATATAAATAGTTGGAGTTCAAGAGATTGGCCAAAAAAATAAATGTTCTGAATTCAAGGAGACTTCTTAACTGATCCGACCTCCAAGGTCAGGGGCAGCCGAGTCTTACCTTATTCCGGCCTTCAGGGTACACCTGCTCGTAGTCCAGCTACATTCCCCAAGAACGGAGTTCTAAGCCAGGAGAGTCAAAGGGTAGCAAGACTTTATTCAACAGCTTCTTATGTGATTACATCTTAACTTCTACCTGATCAGCCAAGAGTTCAGAGTATACAGTGTATAATTGCATAACCATCACAAACAACTATCTTTGGGAGTACAACATTGTCCTTGTTCCCACACACCTCTTACATCACAGCCGAGTACTCTGTATCAGGCTCCAAGTACTGGGCAGGATGTTCCAAACCTCCCTAAACCTCCCCAAACCTCCCTGGAATCTCAAGGCTTCTCTTTCCTTGAAGACGCTATCAGTTGGCAACAAGTCAGAAGGTCACAGAGCTCCCTTCCTGGAACAAAGCAGGGTCTCATGCCTCCAGGGGAACTACACATATACCCCCAACACATAACCACTTTTTCAAGTTTTCTCAGTTTGTAGAGTTATGGATCAAGAATTTCGCATCATCTAATCAAATCCCTAATTTTACTGAAGCCTTAACAATTTGCAATATTTGCATAGGATTTGATCCCAGATCTTCTGATTACCAAACAATTTCTCTTACCTCCATATTTTTTCCCATATCCATCAATATATACATTCAATTTTAGTTCTATTTCCTCTCCAGTGATGGGCAAGGAAGGTGAAGTTTGGAGGGGGGCAAAAAGGGGAGGGAATAAGCATTTATATAGCATATTCTGTGTTCTAGGAACTGTACTACACACTCTTTACAAATATCTTCATATTTGATCCTCATAACAACCCTGGAAAACAAGTGCTATTATTATTCATATTTTACAATTAAAGAAATTGAGGCAAATATATGTTAAATGACTTATGTAGGATCATATAGCTAATAAATGTCTAAAGCTGGATTTGACCTCAAATCATCCTGATCCAGGTGTGTGACCAGCTGCCTCTAGCAGCTACGTCATTCCACTCTCCTTGATCCTCCACTTGTTCTAGTATCCTATAAAAGTCAAGCTAGAAATTTAAAATGTAGGCTTACTGCACCTAATATCATTGGCTGTATAAAGACAAAACATTAATGGAAACAATATCCAAGATGACAGTTAGCTCCACAGCAATAATGTTACAGATGAAAGTTATATTCATCAGCAACCAAAATTTGACTTAAAGAAAGGTTTAAATTGAGTCATATTTTACATTATGTTTGAAATAAACACCAAATATAGAGTAATTAAAATCAAATCCACAAAATAGAAAGACAAAAACCCTGTAAAAAGTAAGAGCTTCATGATATAATACCCAAGAATTGAAATATTTCAAACTAATATTAATCATTGACATTCCTCATTCTGTGACAAACCTGAGGCACAGCCACCATATGCAATCTGATAGTATTTTTTTAAGAATAGTTGTAAGGTTACCCTACTGAGCCCCCACATGTATGTGACCAGTCCTCATCTCCTTCCACAAAAGGCAAAGATATTGATTCTTCATAGCCACATGAAGTAAAAGAAATGCAACTTTTAAACTGGGGGAGAGATAACACTATGCAATAAAACTCCACCTAGAAAAAAAGACAGGGAAGGAACTTTTACTACTGTCATGGATGTGATTATAACCAAGACAGATTATGAAGGTCAAGGTAAGAAACTGCTAGCAATAATGGGCAGGAAACAGCATCAAAGAGAAATAGGAATAGGTATGCTCTATTATATATTATATATACCTAATGCTCTTTAATTCTTGTTTAGTCATAAAGTTTTCCCCCATCCATAAATCTGATAGATAAACTATTCCTTCCATTCCCAAATTGCTTACCCTTTATACCTAGATCATGCACCTATTTAGACTTAATTTTGCTTTATGGTGTTGGATAATGGTCTATGCTCAGTTTCTGTCATAATATATTCCAGTTTTCCCAGCAGTCTTTGTCAAATAGTGCATATTTATCCCCAAAACTAGGGTCTTTGGGTTTATCAAACTGTAGATTACTATAGTCATTGACTGCTGAGTCTCCTATACCCAAATTTTCCCATTTGATTCATTAATCTATTCCTCAGCCAGTACCAAGTACATCATTTTGATGAGTGCTACTTTATAATTCAGACTAAAATCTGGTATGACTAGGCCACATTCCCTAACATTTCTTTTACTTAATTCCCTTGAAATTCTGGACATTTTATTCTTCCAAATGAAGTTTGTTACTATTTTTTCCAGTTCTATAAAGTAATTTTTGGTAAATTGATTGGTATGGCACTAAATATGTAATTTTAATTTAGGTAAAATTGTCATTTTTATTATATTAGCTCGACCCAACCAATGAGCAATTGATATTTTTCCAATTAGTTAGAACTGACTTTATTTGTGTGAAAAGTATTTTGCAGTTGTGATCATATAGGTCCTGGGTTTGTTTTGACAGGTATATTCCCAAATATTTTATAATGTCTAAAATAACTTTAAATGGGATTTTTCTTACTATCTCTTGCTGTTGGATTTCATTAGAAATACAAAGGAATGCCAAGGATTTATATGGGTTTATTTTATGTCCTGCAAATTTGCCAAATTTATTTATTGTCTCAAATAGATTTTTACTTGATTCTCTAAGTATATCATCATATCATCTGCAAAGAGTGATAGCTTGGCCTCCTCTGTGACTAATTTAATTCCTTTGATTTCTTTTTCTTCTCTAATTGCTACAGCTAACATTTCTAGTACCAGATTGACAGTGGAGATAGTGGACATTGCGGACCCCTGATCTTATTGGAAATGCTTCTAGCTTATCCCCATTACATATAATAATTGCTAATGGCTTTAAATAGATGCTATTTATTATTTTAAGGAAGACTCCTTTTATTCCTATACTTTCTAGTGCTTTTAATAAGAATGGATATTGTATTTTGTCAAAAGCCTTTTCTGCATCTATTGAGATGATCATGTAGTTTCTGCTAGTTTTATTGTTGATATGTTCAATTATGCTGATGGTTTTCTGATATTAAAACATCCTTGCATTCCTGGAATAAATCTTACCTGATCAAAGTGTATTATTCTTGTGACAAGTTGTTGGAGTCTTTTTGCTAATATTTTACTTAAAGTTTTTCTTCTATATTCATGAGGGAAATTTTTATACTTTTCATAATAATAATTTTTATAATTTTTCTGTTTTATCTCTTACTGATTTAGGTATCAGTACCATAGTTGTGTCATAAAAAGAATTTGGTAACACTCCTTCTTCACTAACTTTCCCAAATAGTTTGTAGAGTATTGAAAACAATTGTTCTATAAATGTTTGACAGAATTCACTCCATCTGGCCCTGGAGATTTATTCCTAGGCAGTTTTCACTGATGGTTTGTTTGATTTATTTTTCTGAGACAGGATTATTTAAGTAATTTACTTCCACTTCAGTTAATCTGGCCAACTTACATTTTGTACATATTCATCCATTTCACTAAGATTCTCAAATTTATGTGCATACAATTTGGCAAAATAATTCTTAATAGTTTTTTTTTTATTTCCTCTTCATTGGAGACAGATTCACCCTTTTCATTTTTGATACTCATAATTTGGTTTTCTTCTTTCTATTATTATCATATTGATGAAGGGTCTATCAATTTTGTTGGTTTTTTTTTCATAAGACCAGCTCTTAGTTTTATTTATTAATTCAATACTTTTCTTAATTTCAATTTTATTACTTTTATTTTCATTATTTTTAATTTAATATTTAATTGGGGATGTTCCATTTGTTCTTTTTCTAGCTTTTTCAATTCCATGCCCAAGTCATTCACCTATATTTTCTCTAATTTATTCACTCAGGGATATAAAACTTCCCCTAATATATTTATTTGTATATATTATATAATATATAACATATATTATATATATAATTATATATTTATTATACAGTGCTCCTCTCTCTCCCTACTTTCCCTCTATTATAATGAGATTTTGTGTCTTTTCACATTAGAATCTTAAACTTAACTGATTATCTGTTTATCTGTTTATCTCTCTTTGAACCAGAAACAATGAGAACAATGTTCATCTCCCTATCTCCTTCCCCTCTGCTATTGTGTGCTTTTACATCTCTTCATGTGGAATAATTTACTTTTTTTGTGCCTTATCCTCTCTTTTTATCCCATTTACAATCCCTTTGAACCCCTTAATAAGTTGGTTTTTTATCATCAGATTAGTTCATTTATACCCACCCCTCTATCTATGTATATCCCTTTTAAAGGTCGTGATAGTCATATAAATTTTAATATTGACACATATCAGCTTCTCATATAGGGGTGTAAACAGTATGTTCTTATTTCATCCCAAGTTATGTGCATGTGTGTATGAGTGTGTGCATGTCTGTGTGTGTGTGAGTGTGTTTTTTCCTTGTTTACCTTTTTATGACTTTCTTGGTTGTTGTGATTGGAGATTAAGTTTTCCATTGAGCTCTGGCTTTTTCATCAGGAAAGTCTGGAAGTCCCTTATTTCATTAAATGACCATCTCCTTGCCTGAAAGATTATGTTAAGTTTTGCTGGTAGTTGATCCTTTGTTACAGTCTTTTGCCTTATAGAATATCAAATTCCAATCCCTCCCATCTTTTAATGTGGAATCTGCTAGGTCCTGTGTAATCCTGATTGTAGTTCCACAATATTTCAATTGTTTCTTTTTGGTTACTTGCAGTATTTTCTCCTTGATCTTGTAATTCTGGAATTTGGCTACTACATTTCTTGGAATTTTCAATTTGGGTTCTATTTCAGGAGGTGTCAGGTGAGTTCTTTTGATAACTAGTTTACCTTCTGATTCTAGGACTTCAGGACAGTTTTATTTGACAGTCTCTTGGAGAATATTGTCCAGGATGCTTTTTACATCATGGCTTTCTGGTAGAACAATAATTCTTAGGTTATCTCTCCTGGATCTGTTCTCCAGGTCAGTTGTTTTTCCAGTGAGATATTTTATACTTTCTTCTAATTATTCAGTTTTCATGTTTTGCTTGATTGACTCTTGGTGCATCATAGAGTCCTGAGCTTCGATTTGACTGATTCTAATTTTTAGTGAATTATTTTCTTCAGTTACTTTTTGAAGGTCCTTTTTTAAGGTGGTATTTTCTCCAATCAGATTTTGAACCTCCTATACCAGTTCACAAATTTTACTTTTGATTCCAAAACTCTAAAAAGTATTTGGGAAAATTAGTTAAGAATGAGTCCTAACAAATTCTTTCCATGACACAAATGTGGTACTGATTCTTAAATCAGGAAGAGATAAAACAGAGAAAGAAAATTGTAGACCAATTTCCCCCATGAATTTAGATGCAAAAATTATAAATAAAATATTAGCCAAAAGACTCCAACAACTTATCAGAAAATAATACTTTTTAAGGATTTGTTTTCTTCAGTGAGACTTTTTTTCCAATTTGGTCACTGCAGATTTAAATTAATCTTTTAACTCTCTCATTTGGCTTTTAAAATCTTTTCTTGAGCTCCTCCAAACTTGAGGCTTGAGACCAGTTCATATTTCTTTCTGTGGTCTCAGGTGTGAGTATAGCATCCATGTCCTCCTCTGTATTTTCTTGTTTTGCTTGCTATAATAAGCTCAGATAGATTTTCTTGCCTTTCCCTTCTCCTTTTCAGCTTCCTTCTTTGCAATTGTGATTACCTATTTCCTAATTTCGCAGGCTGGGAGCTAAGGGCCTGGTTGTTGACTTTGTGTGGAAAATAATACACTTCAGAGAGGTGAAGTCACTTGCCCAAGGTAACTTAGAAAAATACATGAGTTGCAGAGAGGAAGCCAACATGCCCTGGTACAAGGAGTTTCTTCATCTGGGCATTCCTTATATACCAATGAAATCACTGATCTAGTTGCTCTCCCTAATGCCTCCCTTTTTTATCTCCTACATCTCCAAATATACCCCTTTCCCCCATTAACTAGAAATTCACTCTGTATAATAGAAATGAAATGAAAAGGAGAAAAACAGTACAAAATAATACCACGACATTGGAGAGGCTTATACAAACTGATGCTGAGTGAGAAGTGTAGAACCAGGAGAAATTTGTATACAATCACAGACACAACATATGTGTGATTACCAGCTATGACAGACTGGATTCCTTTCAGCAATGCAGTGATATAAGTCAATCCCAAAAGACTCATGAAGGAAAGAGATGCCTACATCCAGAGATATAACTAGAAAGAACTGAGCTTGAATCCTGATGGAAGCAAACTAATTGATCCTTTTCTTTTCATTGTTTGGTTTTATTTCTTCTTTACCATTTTTCATCCCACCTAGTACAATATACCTTTGTAATTGGACTAATGTCTAATATGAATGTATTTGCAGATGCTATACTGGACTATATGCTTTCATGGGGGGCGGGGGGAGGGAGGTAAAGGAAATTTGAAAATCAAGGAACTATGGAATTGAATCTTGTTAACTAAAACTAAACTAATAAATTAATAAAAAAGAAAGGTTACTGCTTCTGTTCTGCCATCTTGGCTCCACGCCCTCAAGAAGGTTTTTAAAGGTCAAATAAGAAAGCTGGAAGAAAAATTGGGAAAAGAAATGAGAGACATGGAAGAGAGAGTCAACAACTTGGAAAAGAAAAGACAAAAACTGACTGTAGAAAACAATTTCTTAAAAAAAATAACAATTGTCAAATATACAGAGAACTGCATCAAATGTGTAAGAATACAAGTAAATTGATCAAAGGATATGAAAAGGTAGTTTTCAGAGGAAGAAATTAAAGATATCTATAATCATTATGAAAAACTTCTCTAAATCACTATTGAATAGAGAAATGCAATTCAAAACAACTCTTAGGTAACACATCTCACTTGTCAGATTCACTAACATGACAAAGCAGGATAAATGATAAATGCTGGAGAAGACATGGGGAAATCGGAACACTGATGCATTGTTGGTGGAGTTGTGAACTGATCCAACCATATTAGAGATCAATTTGAAACTGTGGTGAAAAGGCTACAAAAATGTACATGCTCTTTGACCCAAAAATACTCCTTCTAGGTCTGTATCCCAAAGAAGTCATACAAGTGGGAAAAGCACTTGTATGTACAAAAATTTTATAGCAGCCTTTTTTGTGGTGGCAAAGAATTGGAAATCAAGGAGATGCCCATCAGCTGGAGGATGGCTAAAAAAGCTGTGCTATTTGAATGTAATGGAATACTACTTGCTATAAGAACTGAGGAGCAGACTTCACAACAACCTGGAGGCACTTATATAAACTGAGGTTGAGTGAGAAGAGCAGAAACAGGAGAAATTTGTACACAATTACAGCCACAACATATGTGTGATGACTAACTTTGATAGACTGGGCTCCTCTCAGCAATATAACATTATAAGATAACTCCAAAAAACTCATGATGGAAAGAGATGTCTACATCCAGAGAAAGAACTACAGAGTTTGAATGTAGGTTGAAGCAAACTACTTCCTTTCTTTCTTTTTCTTGTTTTGCTTTGTTTCCTTTTTCCCATTGTTCAATGGAATGACCATTATATAATTATAATTCTTCTTTACCAACTGACTAATGTTTAATGTGAAGGTATTTGTAGATCCTATATTAGATTGCATGCCACCATGGTAGGGAGGAGAGGGAGAGGGAGAAAATTTGAAACTCAAGGGATTGTGGAAGTGAATGTTGTAAACTAAAAGTAAATAAATCAATTAATTTTTAAAAGTAAAAAAAAAAAGAAATGAGGAGGAAAAGGATTTCATAATAACCTGGAGAGACATTCATAAATTGATGCTGAATGAGGGGAACCAAACCAAGAGAACATTGTATACAATTACAGGCACATTGTATCTGTGATGACTTTGATAGACTGACCTTTTCTCAGCAATGCAAGGTTATAAAACAACTCCAAAGGACTCATGATGGAAAAGGCTATCCACATGCAGAGAATGAATTACTGAGTCTGAATGCAGACTGAAGCAAACTTCTTGTTCTCTATTTCTCTTTGTTTTCTTTGTTTTGTTTTGTTTCTTATTTCTCATTCATTTTATTGGTTATAATTCTTATTTACAAATTGTCTAATGTTTAATGTACAGGTATATGCAGAACCTATATTGGATTGCATGCCAAGTTGGGTGGGGAGGACAAGAAGGAAGGGGATGAAATTTGAAACTCAAAAACTTGTGGAACTGAATGTTGCAAATTAAAAATAAATAAATTTAAAAGAAAAAACACAATGTCCAAATGGGAAAAAAAAGTCCACTGAAGAAAACAGTCCATGAAAAAGCACAAAAACCTATTACAGTTTAGGGAAGGAAAAAAGGGAGATGAAAAATTTTTGAACCTTACTCTCATAAGATTTGACTCAAAGAAAGAATAACATAAACTGTTAGATATGGAAATCTACCTTCCCCTATAGGAAGTAGGAGGGGAAAAGGAAAAGGAAAAGGAAAGGGGTAGATTGAAGGGAGGGAAGATGTACTAAGGGCAAAGTAGAAGAAAAGGGAAGGAGCTAATATAAGGGAGGACAGAATGGGGAAGCAGTTGAAATCAAAACTCTAGTGAGGATGAAAAGGGAGAAAAAAGAGAGAAAACCATAAAGGGAGAAGCAGGATAGAAAGAAACAGATAGTAATCATAACTGTGAATGTGAATGGGGTGGACTCTCCCATAAAATGGAAGAATGAATAAAAGAATGAATAAATAATGAATGAATGAAATAAAGAATGAATAAAAGAAAAAATAACTTGTTTACAAGAAACGCATTTGAAGCAGAGGGATACACATAGAGTAAAAATACAAGCCTGGAGTAGAATATGTTATGCTTCAAATGAAATTAAAAAAAACAGGGTTAGCAATCCAGATATCAGAAAAAGAAAAAGAAAAACTAGATCTTATAACAAAAGAGGTAAGCAAGGAAACTACATCCTGCAAAATGGTACCATAGACTCTGAAGTAATATAAATAATATACATATATGCACCAAGTGGTATAGCATTCAAATTCTTAGAGGAGAAATTAAGGGACTTACAGGAAGAAATAGGTAACAAAACTATACTAGTGGAGCACTTCAACCTCCACCTCTCACAACTACATAAATCTACCTACACAATAAACAAGAAGTTAATGAGATGAATAGAATTTTAGAAAAGTAAGATATGTTTGACCTCTGGAGAAAATCAAATGGGGATAGAAAGGAATGTACCGGGGCGGCTAGGTGGCACAGTGAGTAGAGCGTTTACCCTGGAGTCAGAAGGACCTGAGTTCAGATCTGACCTCAGACACTTAATGCACAAACAAACAAAAAACCTAGCCGTGTGACTTTGGGCAAGTTATTTAACCCCAATTGCCCTCCAAAAAGCAAAAAAATAAATAAATAAATAACTACATAAATAAAAAAAAAAGAAAAGAAAACACAGACCAAAAAAAAAAAAGAAAAAAGTTTAAAAAGAAAGGAATGTACCTTTTTCTCAGTGGTACATTGTCTCTACACAAAAACTGACCAAGTGCTAGGGGGAAAAAACTCACAATCCTATGCAGAAAGGCAGAAATATTAAATGCATCTTTTTTAGATTAAAATAAAATAAAAAATGACATGCAATAAAGGGCCATGGAAAGATACACTAAAAATTAATTATAAACTAAATAAAATAATCCTAGAGAATGAGAGGGTCAAATAACAAATCATAGAAACAATCAATAACTTCATCCAAGAGATTGACAATAATGAGACAGCATACCAAGACTTATGGGATGCAGCAAAAGTGGCTCTTAGAAATTCTATATCTCTAAATGCTTACATAAATAATAGAGAAAGGAGAGATCAATGAATTGGGCATGCAACTAAAAAAGGTAGAAAGAGAATAAATTTAAAATCTCCAATTAAATTCCAAATTAGAAATTTTGAAAACCAAAAGGGAGATTAATAAAATTGAAATTAAGAAAACTCTTAAATTAATAAATACAACTTAGACCTGGCTTTATGGAAATAGAAAAAACTATTGATTAATTTTACTAAAAACAGAAAGAAAGGAGAAAACCAAGTTACCAGCAACAAAAATGAAAAAGTTGAATTCACCACCAATGAAGAGGAATTCAAAACAATAATTAGAAGTTATTTTAACCAACTGTATGTCAGTAAATTTGACAATCTTCGTGAAATGGATCAATATTAACAAAAATATAAAGTGCCCAAACCAATGGAAGAGGAAATGAAATACTTAACCCCATTTCAGGAAAAAAAAATTGAACACACTATTAATGAACTCCCTAAGAAAAAGTCTCCATGGCCAGACATTTAAAAGTGAATTTTATCAAACATTTAAAGAACAATTAATTACAATGCTACATAAACTATTTGGGAAAATAGGCAAAGAAGGAGTCCTACCAAATTCTTTTTTATGATACAAATATGGTGCCAGGAAGAGCCAAAACAGAGCAAGAAAATTATAGACCAAATTCCCTAATGAATTAGAATTAGATACAAAAAACTTAGATAAAGTATCAGCAAAGAGATTACAGCATATTATCTCAAGGCTAATACACTTAAGTAGGTGGGATTTATACCAGGAATGCAGGACTGCTTCAGTATTAGGAAAATTATCATCATAATTGACCATATCAACAACACAACTAGCAGAAATGATATTATTATCTTATTAGATGCAGAAAAATCTTTTGACAAAATACAACACCCATTCTTATTAAAAACACTGGAGAACAAAGGAATCAATGGAGTATTCCTTAAAATGATAAGTAACATGTATCTGAAAACGTCAGCAAGCATTATATGTAATGGAGATATGCCAGAAGCCTTTCCAATAAGAACAGGGGTGAAACAAGGATGTCTATATCACCACTGATATTCAATATTGTAATTGAAACTTTAGCTTGAGCAATGACAGAAAAAAAAAGAAATTAAAAGAATTAAAACAGACAAAGAAGAAACAAAGCTATCACTCTTGGCAGATGATATGATGATATACTTAGAGAATTCTAGGGAAGCAAGTAAGAAAAATACATGAAATAAACAAATTTAGCAAAGTTGCAGGATGTAAAACAAACCCACAGAAATAATCGGCATCATATTACTAAGAAAGCCCAAAGAGAAAGAGAAATTCCATTTAAAGTTGCTGTAGACATTATAAAATATTTCAGAGTGTACCTGCCATAATAAATCCAGGAACTAGATGTGAACATAATCACAAAACACTTTTCATACAAATACAGTCAGATACAAATAATTGGGAAAATATCAGTTACTCATGGGGAGACTATGCCAATGTTATAAAAATTACAGTTTTACCTGAATTAAATTATTTATTTAGTGCCATACCAATCAAACTACCTAATTTTTTTTTTATTTTATAGTTAGAAAAAATAGTATCAAAATTCATCTGGAAGGACAAAAGGTACAGAATATCAAGGGAATTAATAAAAAGAAATGCAAGAAAAGATGGCCTAGCTGTCCCACATATTAAATTGTATTTAATTGTATTATAAAGCAGCAATGATTAAAACTACTTTGTACTGTCTTAGAAATAGAGTGCTAGATCACTGGAACAGATTTGGTAAGCAAGATGCAATAGTCAATGACTATAGTAATCCACTATTTGATAAACCCAAGGACTCCAACTTTTTTATAGGAATTCATTATTTAACAAAAACTGCTGGGAAAACTAGAAATTAGTGTGGCAGAAACTAGACATAGAACATCTTATACCCTTTACCAATATAAAGGCAAAACGGTTACAAGATTTAAATATAAAGACTGATACTTTAAGCAAACTAGGAGAGCAAGGAATAGTTTGCCTGTCAGATCTGTGGAGAAGGGAAGAATTTTTTGACCTAACCTGAGATAGAGTACATTATGAAATGCAAAATGGATGATTTCGATGACATTAAATTGAAAAGGTTTTGCACAAACAAAACCAGTGCAACCAGGATTAGAAAGAAAGCAGACACCTGGAAAATAATGTTTACAGCCAGTCTCTGATAAAGGCCTCATTTATAAAATATATGGAGAATCAAGTCTAATTTATAAGAAAGCAAGTCATTCCCCAAATGATAAGTGGTCAAAGGATAGGAACAGAAAGTTTTTAGAGAAAGAAATTAAAGCTGTCTATAGTCATATGAAAAACTACTCTAAATCTCTATTGTTTAGAAGAATGCAAGTCAGAACTACTTTGAAGTACTGCATCACACCTATTAGATTGGGTAATATGACAAACCAGGAAAATGGTAAAAGTTGGGGAAGATGTGGGGAAATTGGAACACTAATGCCTTGTTGGTGGAATTAAGAGCTGATCCAACCATTTTGGAGAGCAATTTAGAACTGTGCCTTGAAGGCTATCAAACTGTGCCTATCCTTTGATCCAGCAATACTACTTCTAGGTTTGTATCTGAAAGGGATCATAAAATCAGGAAAAAGACATGTGTACAAAAATATTTATAACTGTTCTTTTTGTGGTAGCAAAGAACTGTAAATTGAGAGGATATCCATCTATGGGGAATCTCTGAAAAAGTTGTCATATATGAATGTGCTGGAATACTATTCTGTTGTAAGAAATGATAAAGATAGACTTCAGAAAAACCTGGATTTATATGAACTGATGCTGAGTGAGATGAGTAGAACCAGGAGAACATTGCACACAGTAACAGCCACATCATACAATGACTGACCTCAATGAAGACTTAGCTCTTCTCAGCAATACAAGGATCTAAAAAACTTCAAAGGACTCACAATGGAAATGCTATCCACATCCAGAGAAATAACTTTGGAGTCCGAATGCAGATGAAAGCATACTCTTTGCTATCCTTCTCTTTTGTTGTTTTGTTTTGTTCCTCTTTCTTGTGGTTCCTCCATTTAGTTCTAATTCTTCTTTACATCATGATTAATATGAAAATATATTCAATATGAATATATAAGTTGAGTCTATATCAGATTGAATACTATCTTGGGAATGGGAGAGGAGAGGAAGAGGAAAAATTTTAAAACTCAAAATCTGATGGAAGTGAATATTGAAACCTAAAATTAAATGTTTTAATAATATATTTAAAATAGAAAAGAAAGTAGAAGTGACTGCCTCCAGAGCCTATGGGTTCCCCTTTCCTCATCTTCAAGCAGAAGTTAGATAGCTACGTGTTGTAGTTATAATAGTGGGGTTTCCTTTCAGTTGAACTAGATGACCAATCAGGTCCCTTCCAACTCTCAAATGTTGTAATTCTATGATTTATTAAGTGGATCTCTGTACAGGTCAGTCCTGAGATACCAGCATTTCCCTTAGACACAAATTAAACTGTACCACAATTTAGATCAACCATTTGAAAAATAACCTACTCTTACAGCTCTCCTCCTTGCTCTCTCCACCATTTTTAATATTCTGTTTCAGGGATACAAGCAACTTGAGACAAACATCTATGAGTGTGCACCATATTTTATGATAACTACACATAGAAGGAGATCAAAATCTACCATTATGGTTTCATCACTGCAAGACCTCCCCCAACTCTGCATCTGTGCTCACTCTCCTACCAAAGCTAGATCTTACTACCATCCCTGACTCTCCTCTGATGCTCTAGAACCCACAGCACTCAAGCCAACTTCACATTGACCATTTTTGGTTCCCATCCTAGCAAGTTGCCTATTTATTCATTGTCCGAAGTTACTGCCTCCTGTCCCCTACCCCAGGCTCCATGCTCAGATGCAACTTCAGTGCCTGAGATCTATGTAAGGCATCTTCCCACACATGTGGGTAGGGTGACCTCTATCTCCTTTCTCCTCCTATCCCTGTAGCACCCCAGGTTCCTGGCAGCCACTTGGTGCTGTCAAAATATTAACCGATACAAAATCCAGTCCTTGCCCCTGAGGGGCCTACAATCCTAGTTGGAGAGAGGTCACATGTATGAAAACATAAATAAAAGGCTAAAAATGGTAGAGTAATTTGGTCTATGAGTCCTAAATGTTAGCATTTGTTCTCTCACTGCCATGTTAATGAGAGGTGGGGATGATTAAACAAGGAAAGGTAAAGGAGCTTTATAAGAAATGAATTCATTATCCTGGCTTTGAGCATTCAAAAAATTCTACCAATGGAATAATAGAAGTGGAAAAAAGTAGCAAGTTAATAGTTGGGGGCAGGGATGGAAAAAAGGTGTTCAATCTCTCAACAGTACTATGAAACAGGGGGACTATATGGGTTCTTTGGGGAGTGTGAACTAATCAGCAAGGCAGTTTTCTTGACTCTAGCAGTCCTGAACCACTTCACCTTAAGGGACATTGGAAGACACATAAACGCAGAAAACTAGTATAAGTTTGGTGGACTACATATTTCCCTTGGGGAGGGGAAGATCAATAGAGAAGAAAAGAGAAGATCTTTAACTATTTATGGGTTTGTCTTTAAATCCTTTGAGTCCTCTTGATAGGTTAAACAAATCTTGCTCCACCTTCCATGTCTTGTTAACCTGAGCTCTTGCATGAAAGCTGAAGGCTTCCCCCTATCCATTATGGACACTCAGGCATGAGTCAAATTCCAGTGTTCATGGAGAAAATGTGGTTGGGGTCATGAAGCACAAGATTATGAGTATGTAGAAAACCCCAAGACTAAGTTCAAAGCCATGGTTCTGGAGCAAAGGTCACCTTTTTTTTTTTAATTTGGTTTCCATGAACAAAACAAAGCAGGTACCACAAGTAAAAAATCCAGCTGCCCATTCAACTCAGTAAAATAAAGTATTTCTGCCACAAAAATCAAAATATTTTGCCACAGACCAAATAGAGAACAAGTTGAGTGTTAGCTCTAGACTATAGAAGTAAAATCGTTCTGTAAGAGTAGAACATTTCAAATAGGCACCACCCTTCCTATATGTTTAAAGTAAAACCTAAGTACCTGACCTATTTAGAAGTGCTGAAAACGTACTGTACCATTCCTAACATTCTTTGTCCTATGCTTAGTGTTCTAGGAGGATTATAAATTGATAAGAATAATGCTAGCATGCTTTAATGGCTGGAGAACAAGCCATGGAACCAGGAAAACATGGGAATCAGGACATGATCACCCTACACGTTTACTTTGTAATCTTGAGTCATCTTAGTACCCCAGATTCTTTCTAATATTACTATAAGGTTTGCAAAACAGTTTCCACACTATATTAGTAGTAGGAGTTTTGTCACTGGGATTCCTTCTACCAATGAAATAATAATACCAGACGAAAGATGGATTCACACACACACACACACACACACACACACACACACAAACACACTAATGGACATCTTATTAAGGTATTCATTTATTCATTACATTTTGATCAAGGAGGGGGCCTGATCTGTGATTTATTAATTTGTTTAACTCCCAGGAAATGAGGAAACTCCCTATACCAATGCAGATCAGTTTATACCCTTAGACAGTTGCTGGGGAATTAAGAGCTTAAATTATTTGCCTAGCATCACTCAGCCATTATATGTAGGAAGCAGGACCTGAATCCAGGTATTCCTATTGCTTTTTTTTTAAACAAATGCTTTATTAACTTCTGTTTTGCATCATTCATTTCTGCCAGATTTTGAGTTACAATCATTTTCCCCCCATTATTCCCCTACCCAACATCCCAGAATAGCAGTCCCACAAGATATCGCTTCCTCTAATCTGCTCTCTCCCATACCTTCTCCCATAACCCCTTCTACCTTTGCATAAGAGGAAGGTGAATCTTTGTGTCCCAAAGCCTGCACATCTTATCTCCCACTTATAAGCAAAATAGTGTTAATAATAGTATTTATATATATATTTGAAACATTTAATGTTAAGACCTCAAATTTCAGATCCATTTCCTTCCTCGCTTGTCACCCATTCCCTCTGGGGAGATAAGTAATTCAGTATATGTTGTACATGTCTAGCTATGCAAAACATTATCATGGTAGATATATTGTACAAGGCTGCTTATAATTCCCTCCCACTCATCCCACCCCCCACCTGGTCCATTCCCTACATGATCCTGTCCCTCTTCTATAGTGGGTACTTCCAACCTCCCCTCCCCCCAAGGATGCCCTCCCATCCATCATCCCTCCCCTCATCCCCCTTCCCCCTATTCTGCTGCAGGTTGAGATATCCCATTTAGTATGTATGTCATTCTCTCCCTGAACCAAATTCAATGAGAATGTGTTTTTGCCTTTTTTGTCTTCCTATTCTCCTCCTCCCTTGCAACTGCTTCCCCTTGCTTCTTCTACATGAGATAGTTTACCCTACCCTGTATCTCCCCATCTCCTCTTGCCACTTTCCTCTCTCACCTCATAATTTCATCCCTTGAGTATTCTCCCTTCCCAACAAATTCAATCTTTGCCCTCTATCCATATATAACTGTAACCATATACACACACATTCACATATGTATTCATATGACCACACACCCTTCTTCCATTATTTTCATAGTGAGAAAAGATATCATCAGTCACAGTTATTGTTTTTCCATATAGGAATGTAAATAGTTCACCTTTGATAAGTTCCTTTTGATTTCTTTTCCCTGATTACCTTCTGAGGCATCTCTTCCTTCTTGTGTCTGGATGTCAAATTTTCTATTCAATTCTGGTTTTTTCCTCAAGAATGCTTGAAAGTCCTCTATTACACTGAATGACCATATTTTCCCCTGAAACAAAATACTCAGTTTTGCTGGGTAGGTGACCCTTGGGTTCATTCCCAGTTCTTTTGCCCTCTGGAATATCATATCCCATGCCCTTTGATCCCTCAGTGTAGAAGCTGCCAGGTCCTGGGCTATCCTGATTGTGTTTCCACAATATGGAAATTGTTTCTTCCTGGCTGCTTGTAGTATTTTCTCCTTGATCTGGGGATTCTGGAACCTGGCTATAATATTCCTGGGAGTTTTCTGTTTGGGATCTTTTTCAGGAGGTGATCGGTGGATTCTTTCAACCTCTATTTTGCCCTCTGGATCTAAAACATCAGGGCAATTTTCCTTGAGTATTTCTTGAAGGGTGATTTCTAGGTTCTTTCTTTGATCATGGCTTTCAGGTAGTCCAATAATTTTTAAATTGTCTCTCCTGGATCTATTTTCCAGGTCAGTGGTTTTTCCCATGAGATATTTCACATTGCCTTCTAATCTTTCATTTGTTTGGATCTGCTTAACAGCATCTTGATTTCTCATAAAGTCATTAGCTTCCATTTGCTCCAGTCTAACTCTGAAGGAATGAATCTCCTCAGTGAACTTTTGAGATTCTTTTTCCATCTGGCAAATTCGACTTTTTAAGGCATTCTTCTCCTCATTGCCCTTTGGGCCTCCTTTGCCATTTGAGTTAGTCTATTTTTTAAGGTGTTGTTTTCCTCAGTCAGGCTGTTGACCCTCATTTCATACTTTTCCTGCATCCTTCTCATTTCTCTTTCCAATTTTTCCTCCACTTCTCTTATTTGATTTTTAAAGTCCTTCTTAAGGTCCTCTATGGCCTGCAACCCGCTCATGTTTTCCCCTGGGGCTTTTGGAGCAGGACTTCTGACCTCACCGTCCTTTTCCCGCTCTATGCCCCCAAAATAGGAGTCTAGGATTGCATTTTCCTGTTTCCTTTGCCTTGGCATGTTGCCACTTAATTATTTGACTTTTGGGCTTGTTCCCACTATCTGGCTTTAAGGCCAGATAGAGGAATTTTCGTCCTGAACGTGTGGGGGGCAACTTCTGTTTCTGGCAAGCTGTAAACCCACCCACAACTTCCACCCTAGATCACAATCCAGATCCAGGGAGGTTAAAGCAAGAGCGATTACCCCCAAGACTGATCACTGGATCTTCCTACAATTTTCAGGCAGGGAGCTGGAGCTGCCTCTGAAGACTACAAAATGGCATGTCTCCTCAGCGGCTTCTAGCCCCCAGGGGAGGGAGCCGACGCATTCCCTAAATACTGGTCCCAAGTCCATAGGACACTAACCTCTTACTTTGTCCTAGGCATGTCTATGTTGACAATTCTGGAGTCGCTACAGCTCCTGGTGTTCTGGGGTTCCTCCAGCCGGCTGCTGACCCTGCCGCCCTGGGGCTAAAACCTCGGCTCATGGGGACCTGGGCTCGGCTCGGCTCCTGCGCTCTGTGCACTTCCAGGTCCCAGAGCACTGCGCTGGTCCTTCCTGCAGGGCTGCTGGGCTATCCTCAGCGGGAGGTTCGCTTCTCTGTGTCATTCTGTGGGTGCTAGGGCTCCAGAAGTTGTTCAGATTCCCCTTTTACATAGTTTGGGGGGAATCTGGGGGCAGAGTGGCTTGGACGAGCTGTTTCTACTCTGCCATCTTGGCTCCGCCCCCTTTCCCAGGTCTTCCTATTTCTGAGATTGGCAGGCTTTCTTTCCACTTCACCATTTTGCCTTTCTAGTTCAATGCATACCTAATGATAATAAAAATAAAGGCTTATAAGCAATTTACTAAAAATTTTAAACAGAAACAAGTGAATTTCACTGAATATTTTATTGTCAGTTAAGAGGTTTTATTATTATTTTGTTGGGGTTTCTTTTTTGTCTTTGTACTTTCTTTTGTTTTGCTCCTCAGGACATGATTATCAACACAGAGATAAGCTGATACTTCTTGGAAAACCTTGGGTACTGGAGAGCATGAAAGATGTGTCTGTGAAGAGGAGGTCATGTCAGAAATAATTTAAGCTCTTCTTCTGACAAAATGACAGGCCTGGTAGATAAGGCAGAATCAACAGATGCAATATAGCTGAACTTTAATAAGGTTTCTGAGTCTATCCAACATGACATTTTCATTAACAAGTCAGGAAGGTATGCTCTGGACTAAATCAATCAACTTCCCTAACAAATCCAAGCAACTATATCCATTCCTTCAGCATTTAACAATGTTGCCTCGCATCTACTGTGTGTAAGACTTTGGGGATACCAGTGGGGGGAGGAGGGAAGTGAAAGCCCCTCCCTACTCTCTTGCTGCTTAAATTCTCCTGGAGGAGAGAGGGATGACATAATATTTACATAATAAATTGAATTGGACCTATGATTTCATTGTTTTAGGGACCTCTCCAGCAAAGAAAATATTCTCACCAATACAGGTAAGCACCTCCTCTGCAACATAGAGTCTTAGAGAGTTATCTAGGATATTAGACGTTTAAGTCATTTGACTAGAGTCACATAGTCAATAAGTATCACAAGTGAGACATAAGCTCAAATCATCCCACCTTCAAGACTAGCTCTAGCATGCCACATCTCATCTCATGCAAAGTATAAGCCTCTAATAAAAAGCATACATAAAGTGATTTCAGGGCACAGTCAGCAACAACTTGAGTTTTTTATGAAAGACCCGTAGGAGAGATCTTGGATTCCAAGAGGCAGAAGGAATAAGTTGAAATTGTTAAACTAGGACTTTGTGGTATAAAGTAATAAATAAGTGGATGGATGGATGGACAGATGGATGGATGGATAAATGAAAAAGCATGTATTAAGGGCTTACCCCATAGCAGGCAGCCTATGGTGGGAAGCTAGAAACAGGAGCAGGGATGGTTACACTTTGAACAGGATGATCTGGAAGTTGCCAGGAAGTGACATGAAAGTCAAGTTCTGGGCAAGATAAGGTGAAAACTCATCTATGAGAGCCCATGGTCCCATGGGCAAAGTTGAGGTTAATATGAGAGGAAATTTGAGAAGTTTGTTTGGAAAGCAGGTAGTATGATTTGATTTCCAAATTATGAAGTGAACTGGACATCTGATTCAAACTAAGATAAACTGAGTGCTCACCTATCAAAACCCAAGAGTTCCAAGTCTCAGAATTTACAACTGATTTACAACAATAGCCAGAGAGAGATTAGTCCAATTTCCAGATTTTCCAGGTTAAAAAAGTTGAGGTCTACAGGAGGTTAAATGACATCTTGAAGTTCACACAAGAAGTTAGCAGCAAAGTCAGGGTTTTAAACCAAACCTTCTGACATTGAATCCAACTGAATTACATGCTAGACATACAGGTAGGTAAACAACAAACTTTTAAATTCATAAATGAAGTAAAGTTAGAGACTTTCTTTGATATACAGAGATCTTTTATGGGTTTTCACTAGAATATGAAAGACAAGAAAGATGATAGATTTGTAGATTTAGTGCTAGAAGGTATCATATAGATCATCTAGTCTAACCCCTTCATTTTATAGGTGAGGAATAGTGAGCTAGAATTTGATTGACTTGTCCAAGGCAAACAGACAATAAGTGGCAGTGGTCCACACTGTGCTCTTTCCACTGTACCAAATGAAGCAACATAACGTGGAAACTTTTTACTTAGCGTAATTGTTATTACTTAGTTGTTTCAGTCATGTTCAACTCTTCATGACCCCATTTGGCATTTTCTTGGCAAAGGTACTGGGGTGGTTTTCCATTTCTTTCTCCAGCTCATTTTAAAAATGAGGGCCTGGGGGTGGCCAGGTGGAGCAGTGAGTGGAGCGCCAGCCCTGGAGTCAGGAAGACCTGAGTTTGGATCTGGCCTCAGCCAGTTAACACTTAGTGGTGGTGTGACTTTGGCCAAGTCACTTAACCCCAATTGCCCTCCAAAAAGGAAAAAGAAAAAGAAAAAAAATGAGGGACTGAGGTAAACAGGGTTAAGTGACTTGCCCGGGATCACACAGCTAATAAGTGTCTGAGACCTGATTTGAACTCAGGAAGATGAGTCTTCCTGACTTCAGACCCAGCACTCTATCCACAGAACCACTTACTTGCTCTACTCAGTGCAATTAGCAATGACCCAAATGATGGCATAGCATATACCCACTGAAATTCTAGTTGTAACTAAGGCTTATCTGAACAAGTAAACTATCTAGAGTCATATTAGAGGCTCAGTTAATCTGAGATAAATAGGGTAGACAATCTCATGCCAAGTTATATACTTCTACTATTTTGGGAAAGAGTACAATTCTAAATGAAGAAGATACATTAGAGAAATGTACAATCAAAAAAGAGTTTGGCAACAGAGACATGCAAAGTAGGATTAAGAAAAACCTACATAGCTTTAGTATGGGGAACATTTTAAGAAAATAAATTTAATTGCCTCATCTAACCTTGTCTTCTCCTACTCCATTCACATACACTATAGTCCAACCCAGTTGGAATTTTCCCCAATCCCCAGCCACATGTTCCTTTTTTGTCTCTATGTATTGGCTTATATCATTCATTTTCATTGTACTATCTCGCACCATTCCATTCCCACCTACAGTAACTTTTGAAAATACTGCCTAACCATCAAGGTTTAGATCAAATGTTAACTCCTCTATGAAGCTGATAACATTTCTCCAGTCAGGAGTGATTTCTACCTCACCACTGTATATCAGTATCTACCTTATAGTACTAAAATCTCCTTGAGGATAGAGACCTTATTCATGTTTAAAAATTCCATCAACACTCAGCATGATATTTTATATATAGTAGGTTGTATACCAAGCTGTTTAATCATGGAGGAGAGTGAAGGATAACCAAAGACAAAATAGTATGATGAAAAAGACATTGATACATAGAATTAAAATCCTACATCTGTTGCTCACTACCTGTGTGACTTTGGATATAATTTCTCTGGGCCTCAGTTTCCTCATCTATAAAATAAAGAGGTTGAACAAAATGGCCACTTAACTTCTTTCCATCTCCACATCTATGATCCTAAGATGTGGCTGAATAGTCAGTTTGCTCATTGGCATACTAGCAATGCCAAAAGTAAACAAGAAAGGTATCAAGCCTGTTGGGATGTTTCCATGTGGCAAATTTATGGAAGGAAGAAGAAAGGGGAGGAAAGGAGAATTTATTGAGTACCTACTATGTTCCAGGCACTGTGCCAAGCACTATTACTTACAAATATATCTTTCAATCCCTACCAAGGCCTACGAGGTAAGTGATATTATCTCCACTTTAGAGTTGAGGAAACTGAGGGAGACAACAATTAAGTGATTTGCCCAGAGTCAAAGAGCTAGTATCTGAGGTTGACTTTATTTTTTTGCTTTTTTAAGGGCAGTTGGGGTTAAGAGAATTCTCCAAGATCACATGGCTAGTTTTGAATTAAGTGTCTGAGGCCAGATTTGAACTCAGGTTCTCCTGACTCCAAGGCCAGTGCTTTATGCATTGTGCCACCTAACCACCCTGTGAAGTTCAGTGTGAACTGACCACAGTGCAATGTTAGCTACCTCAACAACATAAACAAGACTCATCCAGGATCAAGAGGCATTATTGGAAAGGATACCCACAACAATAGGATCACAGATCCATAAGTGAATATAAGACATTTCATAATAAACTCTTGTTGAATTTGCAGTCAAAAATCGATTTCAATTTATTAGGAATATAATCTATTTTAAATAATTAATTTAATACTAAGTTAAATTTCTAAAACTAAGACATGGAAAAACAGAGAAATAATCTTTTTATTACATTTGACATTTTCCAGGATATTTTTTCTAGTTTAATTTTTTTATTAATTTGTTTGTGTATTTTTAGTTTACAAGATTCAATTCCATAGTTCCTTGAGTTTCAAATTACCCTTCCCTCCCTCCCCCCACGCCCTACCATGGCATATTGTCCAGTATACGATCTGCAAATACTTTCTCATTAGATATTAGTCAGGTTACAAAGGCAGATAGTACTAGATGGAATGAAAAATGGTAAAGAGGAAATAAAACCAAACAATGAAAAGAAAAAGATCAAGTAGTTTGCTTCCATCAGGATTCAAACTCAGTTCTTTCTAGTTATTTCTCTGGATGTGGACATCTCTCTCCATCATGAGTCTTTTGGGATTGATTTATATCACTGCATTGCTGAGAAGAGACCAGTCTGTCAGAGTTGGTCATCATACTTTTGTTGTGTCTATGATTGTACACAAATTTCTCCTGGTTCTACTCTTCTCACTCAACTTCAGTTTGTGGAATCCTCTCCAGGTAAATATGAAGTCCTTCTGCTCCTTGTTTCTTATAACACAATAGTATTCCATTACATGCATATAGCACAACTTGTTTAGCCATTCCCCAATTGATGGGCACCCCTTAATTTCCAATTCTTTGCAACCACGAAAAGAGCTGCTATAAATATTTTTGTACATATGAGACTTCCTCTCACTTCTATGATCTCTTTAAGATATAACCCTAGAAGTGGTATTGCTGGGTTAAAGGGTATGAAATTGTTTATAGCCCTTTGGGCATAATTCCAGATTGCTCTCCAGAATGGTTGGATAAGTTCACAAGTCCACCAGCAATGCATTAGTGTTCCAATTTGCCCACATCCTCTCCAGCATTTGTTATTTCCTGTTTTGTCATCTTAGCCAATCTGACTGGTGAGATATGGTAACTCAGAGTTGTTTTGATTTACATTTCTCTAAATCAATAGTGATTTAGAGCATTTCTTCAAATGCTTATAGATATCTTTAATTTCTTTCTCTGAAAACTAACTTCGTATACTTTGACCATTTATCAATTGGGGAATGACTTGTGTTCTTATAGATTTGACTCAATTCTCTGTATATTTTAGAAATAAGTCTTTTATCAGAGACATAGGTTGGAAAAATTCTTTCCCAATTTCCCACCTCCCTCTTGATCTTGGTTACAATGGCTTTGTTTGTACAGAAGCTTTTCAATTTAGTATAATCAAAATTATACATTTTGCATTTTATAATGCTCTCTAATTCTTGTTTGGTCATAAAGTCTTTCCCTCTCCACAAATCTGACAGGTAAATTATTCCTTGCTTTCCCAGATTGCTTACAGTATCATCCTTTATACCTAGATCATGCACCCATTTAGACTTGATTTTGGTATATGGTGTTAGATAATGGTCTATGCCCAGTTTCTGCCATACTATATTCCAGTTTTCCCAGAAGTTTTTGTCAAATAGTGCATTCTTATCCGAAAAACTGGGATCTTTGGGTTTATCAAACAATAGATTACTATATTCATGAACCGCTGGAACTCGTACACCCAATCTTTTCCATTGATCCACTAATCTATTCCTCAGCCAGTACCAAGCAGTTTTGATTACTGCTGCTGTATAATGCAGATTAAATGCTGGTATAGCTAGTCCACCTTCCTTAGCATTTCTTTTCATTAATTCCCTTGATAGACTATTTGTTCTTCCAAATACATTTTGTTACTATTTTGTCTAACTCTGTAAAGTAGGTTTTTGGTAAATTGATTGGTATGTCATTATTATATAATTTAGTTTGGGTAGAATTGTCATTTTTATTATATTAGCTCGACCTAGCCACACGCAACTGATATTTTTCCAGTTAGTTAGATCTGATTTTATTTGTGTGAGAAGTGTTTCATAGTTGTGATCAAATAGGTCCTGGGTTTGTTTTGGCAGGTAGATTCCTAAATATTTTATACTGTCTACAGTGACTTTAAATGGGATTTTTCTCTCTCTATCTCTTGCTGTTGAATTTCATTAGTGATATACAGGAATGCCGAGGATTTTTGTGGGTTTATTTTATATCCTGCAACTTTGCCAAATTTATTTATTGTCTCAAGTAGTTTTTTACTTGATTCTCTAGGATTCTCTAAGTATATCATCATATCATCTGCAAAGAGTGATAGCTTTGTCGCTTCTTTACCTAATTTGATTCCTTTGATTTCTTTTTCTTTTCTAATTGCTACTACTAACGTTTCTAGTACCAGATTGAATAAGAGGGGTGATAGGGGACACCCTTGTTTCACTCCTAATCTCATTGGAAATGTTTCAAGTTTATCCCCATTGCATATAATACTTGCTTATGGTTTTAAATCAATGCTCTCTACTATTTTAAGGAAGGCTCCATTTATTCCTATACTTTCTAGTGTTTGTAATAGGTATGGATGTTGTACTTTGTCTAAAGCCTTTTCTGCATCTATTGTAATAATAATGTGGTTTCTGCTAGTTTTATTGTTAATATGATCAAATATACTGATGATTTTCCTAATATTAAAACATCCTTGCATACCTGGAATAAATCCTACCTGATCAAAGTGTATTATTCTTGTGATAAGTTGTTGTAGTCATTTAGCTAATATTTTATATAAAATTTTGCATCTAAATTCATGAGGGAAATTGGTCTATAATGTTCTTTCTCTGTTTTATCTCTTCCTGATTTAGGTATCATTACCATATTTGTTTTCTAGAAAGAATTTGGTAGGACTCCTTCTTAACTAATTTTTCCAAATACTTTGAAGAATATTGGAATCAATTTTTCTTTAACGATTTGACAGAATTCACTAGTAAACCCATCTGGCCCTGGGGATTTTTTCTTAGGGAGTTCACTGATGGCTTGTTCGATTTCTTTTTCTGAGATGGCGTTATTTAGGTAATTCACTTCCTCTTCAGTTAATCTGGGCATATTTTTGTAAATATTCATCCATTTCACTAAGATTATCAAATTTATATGCATACAATTGAGAAAAGTAATTCCTAATTATTGTTTTGATTTCCTCTTCATTGGAGGTAGATTCACCCTTTTCATTTTTGATACTCATAATTTGGCTTTCTTCTTTCTTTTTTTTTATCATGTTGACTAAGGGTCTATCAATTTTATTGTTGTTTTCATAAAACCAGCTCTTAGTTTTATTCATTAATTCCATAGATTTCTTAACTTCAATTTTATTAATCTCTCCTTTGGTTTTCAATATTTCTAATTTAGTACTAAATTGAGGGTTTTCAATTAGTTCTTTTTCTAGCTTTATCAATTGCATGCCCAATTCATTGGCCTCCCTTTTCTCTATTCATGTATTCACTCAGGGATATAAAACTTCCCCTAAGAACTGTCTTTGATGCATCCCACAAATTTTGGTATGTTGTCTCATTATCATCATTCTCTTTAATGTAATTATTGATTGTTTCTATACTTTGATGTTTGACCAACTAATTCGTTAGGATTAAATTGTTTAATATCCAATTAGTTTTTAGTCTATCTTTCCATGGCCTTTTATTGGATATAATTTTTGTTGCATCATCATCTGAGAATGATGCATTTAACATTTCTGCCTTTCTGCACCAAATTGTGAGGTTTTTATGCCCTAGTACATGGTTTATTTTTGAGTATGTACCATGCACTGCCGAGAAGAAAGTAAATTCCTTTGATCCCCATTCAATTTTCTACAGAGATCAATCACATCTAGTCTCTCTAAAATTCTATTCACTTCCTTAACTTCTTTCTTGTTTATTTTGAAGTTAGATTTATCAAATTCAGAGAGGGGGAGATTAAGGTCCCCCACTATTATAGTTTTGATATCTATTTCTTCCTTTAAATCCTCCTGTAGGAATTTGTACACTATACCACTTGGTGCATATATGTTAAGTAATGATATTGCTTCATTCTCGATCGTGCCTTTTAGCAGGATATACTTTCCTTCCTTATCTCTTTTAATTAGATCTATTTTTGCTTTTGCTTTATCTTAGATGAGGATGGCAACCTTTTTTTTTTTTACTTTAGCTGAGGTATAATAAATGCTACTCCAGCTTTTCTTTTATCCTGTGCATCTCCCTTTGTTTCAAACGTGTTTCTTGTAGACAGCATATTATAGGATTATGGTTTTTAATCCATTTTGCTATCTAACTCTGTTTTATGGGAGAATTCATCTGGTTCACATTCACAGTAGTGATGACTATCTGTCTCTTCCCCCCCCCCATCCTGTTGCCTCCCCTGCTCATATTTTTTTTTTCTTCCTTCTCCCTTCCCCTCCTTGAGGTTTTCCCTTTTGACCACCCTCAGTGTTCCTACCTGGTGTCCACCCTTATTTACATACCCTCTCCCCTTACTATTATTTCCTTACCCATTAATCCCCCTCTTTACTCTCCTCCTTTGTATCCCCCCTTACTTTCCTATTGCCTACAAAACACAATAAATTTTTATACTTATCAGAGTATGCTACTCCCCATTTGACGCTAAACCAATGAGAGTAAATATCAAACAGCGCTCCTCTCCCTGCCTCCTTTTCCTCTATTTAATGAATTTGCATGTCTATTCACATTAGAATCTTAAACTTAACTGATTATGTTGATCCCTCTTTGAACTAGAACCAGTGAGAATAGTGTTTAAATGATGTTCCTCTCTCTCTTTCTTTCCCCTCTACTGTAGTGTGTTTATGCCTCTTCAAATGGCATACTTTACCTTTTTCTATCTCTTCCTTTACTTTTATGCCACTACAATCCCTTTGATCCCCTTAATAAGTTGTTTTGTTTTGTTTTGTTTTGTTTTATCTTCAGGTAATTTCATTCATACCCACACCCTCTATGTATAACCCTTTTAAAGGGCATGATAATAATAAAATTTTCAATATTGACAGTTATCAGCTCCTCATATAGTGATGTGAACATTTTGCTCTTGTTGCATCCCAAGTTCTGTGCATGTGTACATGAGTGTGGGTGTGTGCATCTATGTATGTGTGAGTCTGTGTTTTGCTTGTTTACCTTTTTATGTCTTTCTTGAGTCTTGTAATTGGAGAGTAAATTTTCCATAGAGCTCTGGCTTTTTCATCAGGAAAGCCTGAAGTCCCTTATTTCATTAAACGACCATGTCCTTGCCTGAAAGATTATGCTCAGTTTTGCCCAGTAGTTAATCCTTGGTTGTACTCCTAGCTCCCTTGCCCTACAACATATCAAATTCCAATCCCTCCAGTCTTTCAATGAAGAAGCTGCTAGGTCCTGTGTGATCCTGACTGTAGTTCCATGATATTTGAGTTGTTTCTTTTTGGCTACTTGCAGTATTTTTTCCTTAATCTTGTAATTCTGGAATTTGGCTATTATATTTCTTGGAGTTTTCAATTTGGGATCTCTTTCAGGAGCAGTCTGGTGAATTCTTTCAATAACTGTTTTACCTTCTGATTCTAGGACTTCAAGACAAATTTCTTTGACAATCTCTTGGAAGATATTGTCCAGGCTGATTTTTTCATCATGGCTTTCTGGTAGACCAATAATTTTAAATTGGATCTGGATCTGTTCTCTAGGTCAGTTGTTTTTCCAATGAGATACTTTACACTTCCTTCCAATTTTTCGATCTTCATGTTTTGTTTGATTGACCCTGGTGAGAGAGCTACAATTCGTCCTTGGGAGGGGTGAGTTGGCCAGCTGGGGCTCCTTCTCTCTCTGGTATAGTCTGCTTGTCTGCTCTCAAGTCTGAGCTGTACAGACCTCACGTGCTCCACTTTCCCCCTGTCCAGACCCATTGGGCACTTTCCTGGGCTGGATTCTGCCACACTCTGTCTCCCAGTGGATTCTGTCACTCCAGAATCCATTCAAATACACTTTTTAAGGTTTAGTGATGGAATTCACAGAGGAGCTTAGAGAAGTTATTGCTTCCTTTCAGCCATATTGGCTCCACCCCCCAACATCCCAGGATATTTATTAATGTATTGGTCTTTTTTATATCTGCATTGTGAGATGTAGAGAAATTGCATAGAATACAGAAAAGAGTAACTGAAATGATTTAAAGGATTGGAATGTAGGACATATGAGAAAAGGGTAACAGAGTTGGTGTTATTTAGTCTGAAGAAAAGCATTCCAAGTTATATCTTATTACTTACTTTAAAATATATTAAAGAAAGTTAAAAGGAATTCTACACTTCCACAAATGACCAAACTGCTGGGAATGGATTTAAGTACTGGATTTAAGTAATGGATTTAAGAAAGATTTATTTTAGACAGGAAGAAATAGCTTTACAGTTAGGGTTGTTAAAAAAAAAAAAAACAGCAGGCTACCAATAAAGATGGTAGAATTTCCTCCCTTCCTTATTTAATCAGGGGTCTCATTTTATGAAGTCAGGGGAGTGAATTAGGTAATTTCTTTAGGTCTTTTAGAGGGCTTTAATTTGATTCTGTTACATTTGATGTTTGTATTATGTAAAGTAAATTATCATCCCTGAAACATTCTTCCTTTTGTTTATTAATGCTCATCATGTGAATCACAGATCTAGTCAATCTACTCATTTTATAGGTGAGAAAACAGGTTGAAAAGAATAAAATGACTCAGTGAAACAGAAATAGTAAGCAATAGACCGGCACTTCAATCCAAAACTTTTGACACCAAGTTTAATGGCCTTTCCATATCGGCATGAGCCCCATTGTAGTGACAGCCACATTCAATGAATTCTGCTGATCTTTCAATGTATTTGTTTTCAACTTTTCCTCCCAGGCTTCTGGAAATAGTTTCACCCCATACTCTTAAACAACAGAATAAAAAATTTGTGCTAAAATTTTTGGGAGAAAACAAGTGCATCTGATTTAGTGTAGCAATCCCATTGAAATATCCTAATCCAAAATGGTAAAAGGAATGAATAGTATAGATACATAAAATACTATATGTAAAGAAGAAGTTATTCCATCAAGCACCTACAAAACATAATTTTCACAAAATATATAAGTTGTCAGTGTCAGATGTGTCATATATACACTAGTGTATTTGTGGAGCTATGAATCAGTATAGCCATTATGAAAGCATTTTAGAATTATCAAAATACAGTTACTCAAATGTACCTACCTTAAACCCAGGAAATCCATAACTGAGTTTACTAATAATACACATTTATTAGTGCATATTATGCCACAAAGATGTAACTGATGAGAAGAAAGTATCCATAAAAAACAAAATATTATTTTTACTAGCAAAGAATTAAAATCAAAGTAGATTCCTATTGACTAGAGAATAATGGTAAGTAAATATGATAAAATAATATTGTGCTATAATAATGATGAATAAAGAGAAAGATTAAAAGATTTACACGATCTGATATAGAGTGAAATAAGTGAGGCAAGGAAACAGTTCACACAATAACAATAATGTAAATTTAAAGAATAACCATAAAACATTTAAGCTTAAGCAATGTAAAATTACAAAAATTAGTATGGCTCCAAGAAAGAGATAAAATAATCTATGTCCTATTTCTTTACTGAGGTAGAAAGTTCATAGAGGTTTTACATTGCATATAGACTTTTCCAGTAATCAGTTTCCTGGAATTTTTCTTCTTTTTCTTTTTCTTTACAAATTTGTTATATGGAATGGTTTCCTGGGAAGAGGATGGGGAAATATTGGGAAAATCTGGGATGATATAGAAACAAAAGATAATACAAATTTATAAAAATTAAATTAAAAATATATACAATTTCAAAAACCTTTAGGGAGTTATGAATATATAAAGGTCCCCTTCCAGATTAATTTGTTTATTAATTAGGACACTAGGAGAAATACAAAATAGAATTAAGAAAAGGAGTTTTTATTATATTTATATGTTTTTCTATGTAAGTATGCATGCATAAACACACATATAATTAATAAAGAATTAGACCTTAATTAGCAGGTTATGTGTTTCATCTCTGTTAATAGTTCTTTTACTTTATAAAAGTTTACATTTGTAATAGCATCCAGCATTTATATGAAGAAAATGAATTTCAAATAACAAAATATGTATTCTTAATTGATTCATTTATTGAATCCATATCTATTAAGTATATATGATGTGAAAGATAGGGCACTAGTTATTGGTAATGGAAAGAAATAGGACATTACTTGACTTCAAAATGCTCGCATTTTACTGGATAATACCTTCAAATATCAGATAGTATGCGTTCAAAAATCATCTCTATCTTAGATGTTCCATATTTAATTGTATTCAACCTAGTTTAAGCTGTTCTTTAATTGAGGAAGTGAAAAAAGTTGAGACAATCATACGATTATGTATAAGATTATATAAGAAAGGAGAAGACAAACAATTTCTAGCTACAGGACAGATTTGATTCTCACAACCCTGTGGTGCTTTTATTATCATCATCTTTGGGGTATAGGAGGCATTCAGGAAAGACTAATGCCTATGGTGTTAGGGTGGTCAAGCCATTTTCAGAGAGGCTCGTCCATCTTTGACGTCCACTTGGCATCCAACTATCACCTCTGGCTGCTAGTATGTCCAGTGGTCACACTTTAGTAAAACTGTTAAGCTAAACCTGATTGAGGGTAACAAATGGGCCTGCAACTCATCAGTGAGTTAGAGAGATGTCTGTTCCAAGTATGTGAAGATTTCCCCCAGGTGGTTGGGTGAAGGAGAGCAATTTGTTATAACAAGCCATAAAGGTGCTGAAGCAGGTGCTATGGAGGGCTTAGACTTTGGACAGACATCAAAGACACGAAGATCATTCACTTTAATCCAGGCCTTCTCCAGTACTCTTGATTTTTGTCTTGCTACTGGACTTTGATGGCTCTTGAAGAGAGAGTAAAGCTGACAACTCTGAACAGCTCTGCTTCACTTAAGTCCAATTTATGTGCAAGTCAAGCTATGACCCATATTATTTTATTATGTTATAATTTTATTATATTACCTACCATGAAGTACTGTTGCAAGGGGTGAGGACAGAGTGATGAAGCCACAGGTATGGATACACTTAGAGCCATAGTCACAACCCTATACATAAGATGCCTGGAGCATAGGATCATCTTTGCACTAAACTGAAGCAGCAGTGGGATTTTGCAGCCCTACAGGTGTCTGACTGGCTTTTGTAAAGACCACACTTCTTGCCTCCTAGTGTGAGGAAAGGGCTTAAAAAGGTACCTTAAAAATTATCCTTTTCATACAACAACAGCCTTTTATCTACTATATTTTTATTCCCAAATGGTTTATTAAATTATGGTTTACATTAGTCATTTCTGCCAGATACTAAGTTACAACTTTTTCCCTACCCCCCACCCCAGAATAGCAGTCCCACAGGATATCCCCTCATTGAATCTTCTCTCTCCCATATCTTCTCCCATACCCCCCCCCCCAGTAGGGCAAGGTGAATCTCCATGCCCCAGTGCCTGTACAACTTACTTCCCAAATATATGCAAAATAGTATTAATAATAGTATTTATACATTTTATACATTTATACATTTTACATTTGATTTTAAAGCTTTGAATTCCAGATTCATTCCCTTCCTCTCTTGTCACCCACCCTTACTGGGAAGATAAGCAGTTCAGTATATGTTGTGCATGTGAAGCTATGCAAAACATTACCATAGTAGATATATGGTTAAAGACTGACTATATTTCCCTCCCTTATATCCCACCTCCCACTTGGTCTATTTCCTATTTTGATCCTGTCCCTTTTCATAAGTGGGCACTTCCAACTTCCCTCTCCCCCTTCCTTCCTGCCCTCCCTTGAATCTTCCCCCCGCTCATCCCCTTGCCCCCTACTCTCCTGTAGGGTGAGATATCCTATTTAGTATGTATGTCATTCTCTCCCCGATCCAAATTCAATAAGAATAAGGTTTTGCCTTTTTGCCTTCCTGTTCTTCCCCTCCCTTATAACCATTTTCCCTTGCCTCTTCTATATGAAATATAGTCTCTCCCCATCTCCTCTCATTATATTCCTCTCTCACCTCTTAAAATGCAAAATTTAAAAATTTTCTTAAATACCAAAATTGAAGTTGTAAAACAATATTTATGATATAAATTTTCAGACCTTGATGACATAAAGGTTGCATTTGTTATAAAACTGTAAAGCCAAGCATGAGCAGGTCTCCAGATGACTGCTGCTGTGAATAGCATTAAGGTTCTGAACTCTCTACTTAATATTCAGCAGTAAACTAAAGCAAAACATTCACAGAAACCAAAGTACAACATTCACAATGATATAACATAACAACTTATCACTGAAGTGGCCACATAGTTATAAACAAAATATCTCATTCATTAAGTCCTTAAATTATAAACAAAATATCTCATTCAGTAAGTCCTTAACTCAATCATACAAAAGTCTCCCACCCCTAGATCACATTGTCTTAGTCTCTCAGTAAAAAAGTCTTCTTTCTTCTTGCTTGGAGATTAGTTTCCAATCATCCTTAACTCAATCATCCATAAGGAGTACAAGGGACAAAGTACAAAGTTTTCAGTTCCCTAGATCACAGCAAATTGTGATCTTGTCAGTCAGCACTAAGTACCCAAGGAGAGGTCTTTTCATCTTGGCTCAAGGCTGGCTCCCAGATTCCATGGTTCCTCTTCCATGGGTCTAACTCTTGCCTGAATCTACCCAGCTGTCATATAGTTTCCTAGGCAAGCAGCTCTCAGCTCCTGGTTCTGTTCCTGTAGCAGCAAGCACCCCAGCATCCCCAGAATGGCTGCCAACACAGGTTCTTAGATATGCTTTTCCAAAAGAAAACAACTCAAAATGGCTTAACAAGCTTACTTTAATCAAACATATATCATTTACCTAGTCGAGGTCAGCACCCTGAACTTCAGAGTATACAGACAGAAGTTAGAAGACAAAGAAACAGATCAAGCAGACAGGCTTCCAAACTGTCCAACTATTACATCCATACCAAATCACAGTTACCAGAGAGGGAAGCATCAATATCTGGGTTATCAAAGCCAGGGGGGCTATCATTGGCTTCCCAGAGTCTCATCTGGTCAAATCACACAACACTTCTCAAAGTGAGCCACAAAGCCAAGCCTCGCATCAGGGACTATATAGCCTTCTCTTGGGTCAGAGAATGCAACCACCCTCTTGACCCACTGTCCAATCACAGGGCATCAAGGTGTGGGCATTCCTGAAAACCAAGCCTCTTGCCACAGGCTCTATGTGACCACATTCAGCTTATTAGGCGGCAGAGTATATTTTCAAATAAAGGAAGGTTCTCAGCGTCTCTTAAGCCTGTCAAAGGGCTTAGGGGCAGGGAAGATGTTTAAATTTGCATTTCCATTACAGTTCCTCATCCAGTTCCCATTCCATATTGAAGCTCAGTGCCCAGTCCACCTCAAGTCCTTCACAGTTTCTGTTTCTGGGAAGACAAAAGCTTAAAAGAACCAAATCAACATTCATACTAGCACCATCATTAATTCACTATCTGCCTGTGAAATCAACACAGTCCCATAAACAAGGTCTGAGAACTCAACACAAATCATCAGTATAATCCCAGCACCTCTGAAACCCTCTTCCAGGACTTCTATAAACAGACAGCAAGAAAATCTTCTTTCACAGCTTCCAGTAATGTCCAAGAGCTTCTGTACAAAGTATCACAAACACAAATCATCACAGACAGAACAGAGTGCCAGATATCACAAGTTTTCTCCTTCTCAGCTCTGCTCTGTCCAGCTGTGCTTGAGCATTTTATCTGTCATTAGCTCCTCCCTGTTCCTCCCACCTCTTCCTGTCCTTCCTGTTCTTTTCTTTGGCAAGTACCTCCCACCGTGGAATTCAGATTCTGTTTCTTAACAAAGACTTGATATAACCAGGTCAAGACTCAGACACTTGAACTGAAATGAGGTGCTAAATAAGTAACTGAAACAATGTGCTAAGTACTGCTCTGCTTGCCATTACAAGAAATAAATTACAGAGTACATAGTGCTCTAGATCCTGGAAAACACACTGAAATATTCGACAAATGTACCATGTTGCCTGGTTCACTCTTCCTTCAAAGTGACTTCACTAAGGTGTGATTCTTAGGGAAAATTTACATTTCTGCACACTTACCATCAGTCTTGTAGTAAATACTCAAACGCAAGTGACCTTTAGTATTTTAATTTCAGTCAATGCCATTGTTTTGTGGCTTCATGTCAAAGATTTGCATAGGGCATGATGTATTATAACATCTCTATTAGAACGGAGGGGTTTAATTTTTGAAATATGGGGAGTTAGTTTATTTGAATAATACCTTAAATTGCAAAACAAAACAAAAACAAAAACACCTATCTTCTGAGGAAGGCTAAGCTCAAAAACTTCATTGAATAACAATCAGTAGATGCTAACACTAGTTGTGAATGAATCACCCTCCCCTATTGTTTACTCAGAAGGGAAGATCTGGGTAGAAGCCATTTGCCTGGGGAAAAGATCAGATACTTTCTATCAGATTAAACAAATAAAATCACATTCTCATATGGATAAAACATTTTATCTTAATTTTGATAACTAATTATAGTTGAGTGAAGGTTTTGGGGTTTAAAAAATCAGGCAAATTTTGATTTATAACAATTTATTGGGGGAACAGAGGGAAGTGAGTAATTGAAATGAAGTCAAGAAAATTTTATATTAATTTTTATTCTTTTATCCAAATTTGTCAAAGTGTGCTCAAGTAGCTGTTAAAGACGTAGATATATGGAAGGAAAACTTTCCCAGAAAGGATGAATAGTAAGACCTCACTGCCTTCTTCAGGAGCAAAATTAACAAGACCTTCAAAATTAATTATGAATGTGACTACTGTATGGAAACCATTTGTCCATTTTCATCTATCTGTCTTTTCCCCATAGCTAAGACTCTTTATCATAAGACTGTTGTCTGTATAAAAGACTTTGTAATTGAGGCTTTTTTGAGAAACAACATATTATAGTAGATAAACTGAAAGGCCTAGAGTTAGAAAAGACCTGGGTTCAAATTCTGCTTTAATCTATGTGACCCCGGGCAAGTACCTCACTGAGTTTTAGTTTCCTCATCTATAAAATGGAGTGAATAGTAACTATAGGACTTACTTTATGGGTTATGCTGAGGTTCACATGAGATAAGGTATATAATGTGTTCTGTGTATATAATGTGTTATTTTACAGTATTCATGATAACTTATCAAAGTAACATGGTGTGTCCCTCCTGTATGCAAATTTGATAATAATATGATAATAATCCATGTTACAATGAAGTTTAGAATGGTAAAAACTATAAAAGTCAAAATTACATACTAAAAAGTATGCTATAGCATTCTAATTTATGAATTCTGGCTTCTGAATTTTCTTAATAAATTCACCAAAGACCTCATGAGAGAGGGATTAATGATGTGGACAGGGAACTGAAAGGCCTGTGTTCAAGTTCCAACTCTAACATAATGACTGTGTGATCCTGGGCAAGTCATTAAACCTCTCATTGCCCCCAGGCAACTCTCTAAAACTGTAAGTTTCAGTTAAGTCACACATTATTAGAGAAGTTTTCTCACTCTGTATTGTCCTAAATTAATGAAATCAGAGGACCAGCCCCTATTCAACTGAAACAATATTATTTAACTTCCTCTTTAGCTATGGAGGGATGGGGGTGGAGAGGAAGGGGGAGAAAATTTGAAATTTAAGAGATTGTGGAACTGAATGCTGTAAACTAAAAGTAAATGATTTTTTAAATGAGGGTTGCTTTAAGATCATCAAGTAAAAATAATTGCTATAATGGTTTATCTATTACTTCTCTCTGGAAGGCAGGCTAATTGATTCATGGAATAAAGAGATAGCAAACAATGACACCAATGTGTGTACTAGCCTTTCCCTCTCTTTGAGCTTGCCAGTAGAAAACCTCAACTGGAAGGATTTTAGTGTCCTTGATAGTAAAAGGAAGTCTGGAAGAGGGGTGAGTTTGGGGAGAAAGGTAATGAAAAGGAAAGGTCAATATTAAATATTCTGAGTTTAAGATGGTTACAGGATATCCAGTTTGGAATGCCCATAGTTTCTCCGAGAGATTAGGGTTGTATACATACTTCTGAGAATGAACTCTATAGATATTATAATTGATTCCAAGGGGGCTGATGATATCACCAAGTGTGAAAGAGGAGAGAGAAAATAGAGAGGAAGCTTTGGGGTACACACAAAGTTAGAGAGCCCAACATGAATGAACATTTTGTGAAAGTCTGAAGAGGAGTAGCCTTCCCCTTCCCCATTTTAAGATGAATCCCAAAAGTCCATAAAAAGAAAGTGACTAGGATGCCTAGGTGGAGCAGTGAGTAGAGAGCCGGCCCTGGAGTCAGAAGGACCTGAGTTCGGATCTGGCCTCAGACACTTAACATACACAGACAAAAAAAATCTAGCTGTGTGACCTTGGGCAAGTTACTTAACCCCATTTGCCCTCCAAAAAGCAAAAAAAAAAAAAAAAAGTGACTTACAGATAAAGGATCTAAACCCAGGTCCTCAAACTCCAAAACTGATGTTCTTGCCGTTATACTACAGTGCCAAATTACTGGTACCTATTCCAATGAACCCAACAGAAAATTCAAAGGTTCACAGGATCAGAGATTCAGAGCTAAAAGGACTTTACAAACCAACTAGTCCAACCCCTTATAAGTACCTACTACATGCTAGATCCTTACCCTCCTGAGTTCTTTATAAATGTTATTTTTTTTCCTTACAACAACCCTGAGAGAAAGATGATATCATCATCTCCATCTTAGAGATGAAAAAATTGAGGCAATTAGAGGTTAAGTAGGTCATATAACTAATAGATATATTAGCCCAGACTGAATTCAGGTCTTTCTGACTCTAAGTTGAGTGCTCTGTCCACTGTGCCACCTATAATACAGTTGAGTAAGCTAGAATCCAGAGAAATTAAATAATTTTCCCAGATGACATAGAGAGCATGACTAGAATTTGAACCAGAGCTGGGATTTAAACCCAAGCTTTCTTGATCCAAATCTATAATGCTTTCCACTATGTCATGCTGGTTGCCCAAGAAACATTGATTCTAGTTAACTGTTACCTTATTAGTAATTTTTATATTGAGCTAATATAAAAAAGGTTTTCTTCCCTGAACATATATTGAGAATAGGGAACATGGATGGGAATCAACACAGTCATAGTCAAATCTATTGCTCAAAATTCACAAACTGCATTATCTACAGAAAGATAACAAAGGGGAAACTACATTTTATTACTTTTCTACTTCCCAAAGGATAAGTGACCAGATTTTTTGTAATGATCAATCTGTAAAATCAATTTGATTCTCTACAGTAATAGAAGAAATTTATTGTGTAGATCATTCAAATATAATTTTATAGCCACTTGTCTACTGCACTCATGCTTCATTGAACCTGGCTTTATTATGCCCTAAGTTGAACAGGGGAGGACCCAGACTGGATTTCATTAAAATTTATATCTATGTCTATATAGAGGTATACATATTTATGGAGATAGATATATACAAATGTGTGCACATATATATGTATATATAAAGCTGATATATATTATGCCCATTGTGGAGGTAGAAATAGTCTAACCTGCTGCCCCCATGGAAGTTAGGCTAGTTTTTCCTTAACACGTAATAAAACCATGCTTTATTCTCTTTATCCTGATTGAATCAGGAGGCTAGAGATCTAGATTACTGATAAAATTTCCACGTTGCTTGAATACCAAAGTGTCATGAGGAGCTCCAAGCAGACAATGAGACTTGGCTGGCTGACCACAATGGGTACTCAGAGGTCAGGGAGCTTCACTCTATTTAATCAACTCCAGTTATAGTCAACTAAATATTTATTGAATGTCCTCCTGGTATAGCCAGGTATATCTCCTTTTCTTAATTATTTAAATAACTGTATCTCATTTCATTCTAATAGTGAACATAAACAATCAGGGGCCTGATCAGAGTCAAGCTGAGCCCAGAACACCTTCTCTCGTAATCATTAAGTTTTTGATTTACAATTTTAACTAAAATTCCATAATCTTGTTATTAATTTTGTTTTTCCTGATCCAAATGGACAAAACTAAAGGCTACTGGGTAGAATTTGAAGAAAGACTGATATAATAGAAAATTCCCTAACAATTAAAGACTTTTGAAAGTCAACCAGGAGATAGGGCTTGGGGAAGGAAGGGTCACAACAAATTACTACATTAGAGGCCTTGAGGAAGAGTTTCAATGGTTTTTTACTGTGGTTGTTGTAGTGGTAAGTCCTCATTAAGATAGAGACTGGACTAAGAGACATCCGAAATCTTTTCCAACTCTGGCCATCTATGATCCTATGATTCAGGATAGCAACTGACACAAACATTTACATTAAATTGAATGACTCTTTTTGAATGTGGTCCTATATGTGTAATCACATGAAAGTAAGTGGGAAATATTCCACAAGCCAAAGTAGGCAATATTAAAGTCTGTGTTCTACATACATCACTACCTTTTACATATTATAATTACAAAGAATGGCTGACAGAAAATATATGGTTTTGGATGCAGCATAGAAAACATTAATGTAAATATACACTTCCCAGAGGATTTGGTATTTACTACTTTTTCCTAGAAGCTCAAGGTTTTTCTACCAAAGAACAAGAGCAGGAGGATAAACTTCTCCTATATATTTAAATAAACTGTTCACCATACTAAAAGTCTGTACCCACACACCAACAAATACATTTAACTTTCAGTAGTTAATTATAAAAATAAAAAGACACTCATGAATGAATGATTTGGTAAAAAGAGGTGTTTCTATATAATCCCTGACATATGCATGCTAATACAGTAAAAAAAGAAAGAGAAGAAACAAATCTTGCATTGAACACTTCCAAAAATTTGTTTCAATACTTAGTGAATCTATGCAACTTATCCACGAAGATTAATATCCCTTCCACTCCTTTTACTCCCATGTCATTCTTGTCCATAGTTTCTTGTGTGTATGCGCACATAGAGATATTCAAAATATATGTAATATATATATATTTTCATGTTGATGTGTGTGTGTATATAAATATATATATATATACATATATATATATACATATATATATATATATATATATCCCTCTGGGTCACTGCCTTATCATGGTGAAAGGGCTTGCATAATTCAATGAAACTATAAGATATACTGTCAGCTTTACCCAAGATTTAAGGGATTAGATCTAGTAGAGAGAGTATCTGAAGAATTATGGACAAAAGTTCACAATATTGTACAGAAGGCAGCAACAAAATGTATTCCAAAGAAAAAGAAGATCAAGAAAGCAAAATGGCTGCCTGATGAGACTTTACAAATAGCCAGGGAAAGAAGGAAAGGGAAAGACAAAGGGAAAGATATGCCCAACTGAACATAGCATTCCAGAGAATAGAAAAAAAGATAAGGTTTCCCTATATGAACAATGCAAAAAAATAGAAAACAATAGAATGGGAAAGATATGAGATTTCTTCAAGAAAGTTAAAAATATTAAGGGATGTTTTGTGTAAAAATGAGGACTTGTTGGGACTTCACAAAGAGCAGAAGAAATTAAGAGGTGGAAAGAATACACAAAAGAAACATACACAAAAGAATTTAATATCACCAGGATGGTCTGGTACTTAAATAATCAGGATTGTCTGGTACTGATCTAGAACCAGATAAAGTCTGGAAATAAAGTCAAGTGGGACTCAGGAAGCATGGCTAACAATGAGGTTAGTGGAGGGGAGGGAATTCCAATTGAGATATTTAAAACCCTAAAAGATGATGCTGTTAATGTGCTGCATTCAATATGCCCGAAAAATTTTAAACCTCAACAGTGGCCACAGGATTGAAAAGATCAGTTTATATCCCAGGTCTAAAGAAGGGCAATGACAAGTAATGATTAAATTACTGAACAATTTTGCTCATTTCTCATTCCAGCAAGGTTCTCAAGATTCTGCAAGCTAGTCTTCAGCAATATGTGAAGTGAGAATTACAAAAAGAGCAGGCTGGTTTTCAAAGACAAAGACACAGAAGAACTAGAAACCAAATTGCCAACATTCCCTGGATAATGGAGAAAGCAAGGGAACTCCAGAAAAATATCTAGTCCTGTTTCGTTGACTACACAAAAACCTTTGACTGGGTGGATCACAACAAAATATGGCAAGTCCTCAAAAAGTTGAGAATAGCAGATCATCTTACTTATCTCCTTAGGAATCTATACACAGGCCAACAAGCAACTATTTGAACCAAATATGGAACAATTGACTGGGTTAAGATTGGAAAAGGAATTTGACAAAGCTGTATATTGTCACCTTAATTATTTAACTCATACGTACATATATGTATGCATACATATATACATCTCATATTTAAAGTACATAATATGAAATGCTAGAATGGATGGATCAAAAGCTAGAATTAAAAGTACCAGGAGAATATCAACAATCTCAAAAACAGATGATACGAGTCTGAAGGCAGAAAGTTAACAGGAGTTAAGGAGCCCCTTGAGGGTGAAAGAAAAGAGCGCAAAAATTGCCTTGAAGCTTAATATAAAAAAAAAAAAACTAAGATCTGGGCAACAGGCTTCATATGGCAAGCAGAGATAAAAGAAATATAATAGGCATCATATTTCATATTCATGGGCTCTAAGGACACTATAAAGGGTGACTGCAGCCATGGAGTTAAGAAGCTTGTTCCTTGGAAGGAAAGCTATGGCAAATCTGGATAGCATACTGAAAAGTAGAAACATCATGTTCCCAACAAAGATCTATACAATCAAAGCTATCGTTTTTCAGGTAGCAATGTATGGCTGTGAGATTTGGATTACAAGGAAAACTGAACACCACAGAATCTACACTTTCAGATTGTGGTGCTGGAGAAGAATTTTTGAGAGTCCCTTGGACAGCAAGGAGATAATATCATTCAATACCTAAGAAAGTAAGTTAGATTATTCACTGGAATGTCAAATACTGAGATTGAAGTTTAAATACCCTGGCCACATAATAAGATGTGACCCAATGGAAAAAATTCCCAGTTGATGTCAGGAAATATTGAAGGTAAAAGGAAAGGTAGATGGGATAGGACGGGATAGGATGGGATGAGATGGATAGGTAATGTCATGTAAACAATGAGCAGGAACTTGGAAAACTTCAGAAGACAGTGGAGAATAAAAGGGTATGTGTGCTATGATCCATAGGGTCATGAAGAGTTAACCATAACTGAGCAATGAAAATGTGTATGTGTGAGTGTGTGTGTGTGTGTGTGTGTGTGTGTGTGTGTGTGTGTATCCTATAGCCCTATTGGGCTTGTGTGTGTTTTTTTTTCTTGATCCAAAAGTATAAAACTAGGGGCAAATGGGTAGAATTTGAAGAAAAAAATATCAATATAATAAAAAGAAAGTTCCAAAAATTTAAAGCTTTTCAACAGTTGACTAGTCTGCTAAGTTGTTGGGAGAAAGAGGCCTCATGATGATTTTCATGCACTGGAGATCTTTGATCAGAATTTGAATGATCACAAATTGGATTTGTTAATGAGGGATGTCCTATTCAGATAGGGATTAGAATATGACCTCTGAAGTCCTTTCCAACTCCAACTGTCTATGACCATCTAACCTTAGCCTTAAATTGAATGACTTTTTTCTGCATGTAATCTACATACATGTATGTACATGTGTTCTACATATATGTCCGTATGTATAGGCCGCATTTAGGAAAATCTTTCTTATTTGTTTATATATATATATATATATATATATATATGTGTGTGTGTGTGTGTGTGTGTGTGTGTGTGTGTGTGTGTGTGTGTGTGTGTTATTATGTTAGTATACTCTACAGTGGATCTTCCAAAGGGTGTGATTGTCTGGAACAATGACTTCTTCTGGTTCAAAACTTCAGCAATCCTTTCCTCATTTCAAATAATGATATCCCCACAAAAAAGGCCTCCTTCCCATTGCTGTAAATAGGAAAGATGGATTTAAGGATTGTTTCATTGCTAAGGCAAGCCCCTCTACATTCATCTTTCAGCCCATTCCATTCTCTCTTCTCTAGACAATTACAACCTCTACCGTCCTCACTTTTTCACTAATCTTCAAACTTTTCCTATTTATTTTTGCTACCTTCAAAACATCCACCTATCCCCCATTCTTAAAAAAATCCTTCTCTTAATATGACCACCCTATCAGATACTATCCTCTATCTCTCCTCTTTTCAGCTAAATTCTTTGAGAAAGTGGTCTCCATTTGATATTTCCACAGCCTAACCTCTCTCTCAATTCTGAACCCTTTGAAATGTGTCTTCAGGACTCATAATTCAACTAAAACCACACTTTTCAAAGTTAGAAGTATTATCCTAATTGTCAGATCTAATGGCCTTTCCTCATTCCTCTTCTTTCTTGATACTTCTCTGCAACCTTTAACACTGTAAATCAATAATCATCTATTAAGGGCCTACCAGAGACTGGGCTATGTGTTGGAGATAGTGAAAAAAGTAAAATGTGCAAAATAGAGAACCAGCCCTCAAGGACCTCAGAATTTAATGAAAAAGAGAAAATGAAAACAATTATGTACAAACCAGATACAAAGGCTAAGTTGATGAGAGACTCGAGGAAAGATACAAAGATCAAAGGGGATCAGCAAAGGCTAGTTCCAGAAAGTGGAGATTTAACTGAGAGTGGGAAACAATTTAGGGGAAACTGGATATTGAAAAAGAGGAGAGAGAGTATTCCAGACATGGAGAACAGTCAGTGAAAATGTAGATGTTGGAGGGGGGCAAGTCAAGATTGCAGAATAGAAACAGGACTTCTATGGGGCTATGGTTTCCACCTCCTCCAATTCATGTAAAAGGTGACTCTGAACAAACGTTGGAACTACAAAACCCACAAAATGACACACACAGAGAAGCTAAGCTTCCACTGAGGACAGCCCAGCAGGCTGGCAGGAAGTGGCCAGCACAGGGCACTGGGAGCCCACCCCAGCCCATCATGACTGAGGTTTTAGACTCAGGGTGGACACAGCCAGCTGCCAGCTGGGGGGACTTCAGATCACCAGAAGCTGTGGGAGTTTCCAGAATTATCAACCCATGAATGCCAAAAACAAAATGAGAGATCAGTGCAGTGTGGACTTTAGGATCTAGTACTTAAGGAGTGTGGTTGACCTTTGCCCCCAGGACGAGAAGCAGTTGCAGCCACGTGGCTGCTTCAGCTCCTGGCCTGCATATTGTAGGGGGACCAAGCCACCAGTGTGAGGGATAATTGCCTTTGCTTTAACCTGCTCATATCTGGATTGCAGTCTGTGGTGGAGGTCCTGGGGTGTGTGACCAACTTGCCAGAGTGTGTGGAGGCTTCAGAGAGGGCACCTAACTAATATATTCAGGAGCTGAGAAAACCTCAGTGATTGGGACAAAACTCCCCTGTCTGGTAGCAGAGTCCTATTATGGCAAAAAGCACAAAAGTAAAGTAACTGAGTGGCAACATGAGCAAAAGAGGGAAGCAAAGCAAGCAGAGCAACCCAACTTTACACTATTATTTAGGGAACAAAAAGGATCAAAGCTTGTAACAAGAGGAAGAGAGCAAAGTCAGAACTCCCACAACAAAAGTTTCCAAGAAAAATAAGAGCTGGTTACAGGCTATAAAGGAGCTTAAGAAGGAATTAGAAAACCAAATTAGAGGGAAAATTGGGAAGAGAAATGAGAATGATGCAAGACAATTATGAAATGAGAGTGAACAACCTGGCTGAAGAAAATTACACCTAAAAAATAGACTAACTGAAATGGCAAAAGAAGCTCAAAAAGGCAATGAGGAGAAGAATGCCTTAAAAAACAAGATTTGCCAGATGGAAAAAGAATCTCAAAAGTTCACTGAAGGGAATCATTCCTTCACAATTGAATTGTATCAAATGGAAGCTAGTAACTTTATGAGAAATTAAGATGCTGTTAAACAGATCCAAACAAATGAAAAAATAGAAGGCACTGTGAAATATCTGAAGAACAGGAAAACCACTGACCTGGAAAATAGATCCAGGAGAGAAAATTTAAAAATTATTTGACTACCTGAAAGCCATGATCAGAAAAATAACCCAGAAATCATCCTTCAAGAAATTCTCAAGGAAAATTGCCCTGGTGTTTTAGAACCAGAGGGAAAAATAGAGGTTGAAAGAATCCACGTATAATCTCCTGAAAAAGATCCCAAAAAGAAAGCTCCTAGGAATAGTATAGCCAGATTCTAGAATTCCCAGATCAAGGAGGAAATATTACAAATAGCCAGGAAGAAACAATTTGAATATTGTGGAAACACAATCAGGATAGCCCAGGACCTGGCAGCTTCTACACTGAGGGATCAAAGGGCTTGGAATATGATATTCCACAGGTCAAAGGAGCTGGGATTAAAACCAAGAATCACATACCCAGCAAAAATGAGTCTCATATTTCAGGGGAAAATATGGTCATTCAGTGGAATAGAGGACTTTCAAGTATTATTGATGAAAAAAATCATTCAGAAAATTTGACATTCAGAGATGAGAAGCAAGAGAAACATGAGAAAATAAACAGGGAAAAAGAAATCATAAGGAACTTATCAAAGTTGAACTACTTACATAACTACAGGGAAAAACAATAATTGTAATTTAAGAAACTTTTCTCAGTATGAGAAGAATTGAAGGGAATTGAAATATATACATATACATACATATATGTGTGTGCATATGTGTGTGTATCTATATATGTCTATATAAGATGCTATATGGGCATATGAATACATATGTGAATGTGTGTATATATGTGTACAGGTATACATAGATAGAGGGCACAGGAACAATTTAATAGGAAGGGATGATACTTAAAAGGTAAAATTAAGAGGTGAGAGAGAAATATAATGAAAGCAGATGAGGAGAAACACAATGGAGTAAAATATCTCATATGGAAGAGGCAAGTGAAAAAGTTTAAAATGCAGGGGAAGAACAGGAAGGCAAAAGGGAATGAGTCAACCTTATTCTCATTGAATTTAGCTTATTTAGGGAATGACATACACACTAAACAAGGTATTTTACACTCCAGGAGAGTAGGGGGGAAGGGGATAAGAGGGGGGATGATGGAAAGAAGGACAGGCTGGGGGAGGGAGAGGGAAGCTGGAAGCACCCACTTTTGAAAAGAAACAGGATCAAAGTAGAGAATAGAACAAGTGGGAGGTGGGATAGGAGGGAGGGAACTATAGTCAGTCTTTTACAATACATCCACTATGGAAATGTTTTGCATAGCTACGCATGTACAACCTATACTGAATTGCTCATCTTCCCAGTAAGGTTGGGTGACAAGGGAGGAAAGGAATGAATCTGTAATTCAAAGTTTTATAATCAAATGTTTCATATATATATATATATACTATTATTAATATTATTTTACCTGTAACTGGGAAATATGATATACAGGTACTGGAGCATAGAGATCCACTGTGCCCTATTGGAAAGTCAGAGGATATATGGGAGAGAACAGATTGGAGGAGGGGATATCCAGTGGGATTGCTATTTTGGGGTGATGGGTAGGGGAAAATGGGGAGAAAATTTGTAACTCAATATCTTGTGGAAATGAATGATGTAAACTTGAAGTTAAGAAAGTATTTGTTTAAAAAATTAAGAAAAGAAAATGTGGATGTTGAAATATTAAGTGTTGTGTTTGAAAAAGAGCAAAGAGGCTGGTGCAAGGAATAAGATGCAAGAAGATTAGAAGGTAGAAAAGGGTTAGGTTATGGAAGATTTAGTCAAAGGATTAAAATCTGTTACTGGCAGTAATCAGGAACCATTGGAGTTTATCGAATAACAGGGGTAGTTTGTCTTAGAAAAATCACTTTGACAGATGAGTGAAGGATAGACTAGCGTAGGAAGAGACAAGTCAGGGAAACCAATCAGCAGTCTATTGCAATATTTCAGGTGTGATGTGATGATGGCATGCACCAGGGAGGTAGCAGTGTCAGAAAAAAAGATGGATTATACTAGAGATGTCATGAAGATAGAAGCAATAGGACTTGGCAACTGATTGGATATTGTGAATGAGAGAGTGATAAGTAAAGAATGACAGCTAAATTGTGAGTCACTTGGGTGACAAGAAGCATAATTGTACACTCAAAAGCAGTAGTAGACTTAGAAAAATGGTAGAATTTAAAGAGAAGAGTGAGTTCAGTTTTGGACATGTTGAAACTCTCCTTGCTAGGTTTCCATGGCACTGCTCTCTCTTGGTTTTGCTCTTACCTGTCAGATCACTCCTTCTCATTTTCTGTATCTTCATTCAGAAGGTACAGTTCCTGATTATGTGTGTCCTACAAGATTCTGATCTGAATCCTCTTCTAATCTCTATTGATACTATCTCATTTGGTGATATCATGAACCCCCATGGATTCAGTTATGATCAGTTTTATAGGTAATTCCCAGATGTATTTATTCAGTCCTAATCTTTCTACTGAGTTCTAGTCTTACATCAATAATTTCCTGTTTGACATCTTCAACTGAATGCCTTGTAGATATCTCAAACTGGATATGTTCAAGACAGAAACCATTATCTTTCACCTCAGTCCCCTCCTCTTCTGAGCTTTACAATTATTGCAAAGGGTGCCATGATCTGCCCAAGCACCACTTCTGCAATTTCAGTATCATCCTCAACTCTTCATTCACTCTCATTCGAAAAGGCAATCTATTGGTATCTTGCCCTTTCTACCTTCACATCTCTCATATATGTATCTTTCTACCTACTCACACAGCTATTACCCACACATCTGCAATCTAACTGCCTCATATATATGTTACTGCAAGAGCCTTTCAATGGGTCTCCCACCTCATCTCTTCCCACTTTAATTAATCATCTACTCAGTTGATAAAGGGATCTTCCTGAAATGTAGGTCTAACAATGTCACCCCCTCCTACCCCATCATTCAATTTAATATTCTCTGTCTGAATTTTAAAACTTTTAGCAAATTGTATTTTTCCTACTGTTATTTTTTCCTTATACTTCATTTCCCTAATCATACTTTCTGATCTAGTTTCACTGACTGTCTTGTTCTTCGTTACCTACAACACTTAGTCTTCTACCTTTTCAATGGTTGTCTCTCATTTCTGGAACGCTATTTCTCATCTCAGCTTCCTGGCCACCCTGGTTTCCTTCAAGGCTCAACTCATATCCCACCTTCTGAAGAAATGGTTCCCAGTCTTTCCCCAACACCCTGCTAGGACCTTCCCTCTGAGATTACTTCAGTCAGTAAGAATTTATTTCTGTCTTTAGTACTTAGTGCAGTACCTGGAACATAGTAAATGGTTAATAAATGTTGTTTAGGGGTAGCTAAGTGGTATGGTGAATAGAGCACTGACCCTGGAGTCAGGAGAACCCGAGTTCAAACTTGGCCTCAGACATTGACACTTACTAGTTGTGTGGTCTTGGGCAAGTCATTTAACCCAAATTGCCTTGCCTTCCTACCTCCAAAAATTTTGTTGACTGGATTACTAAATATAAGAATTTTCCTTTTGTGTTTATTGGGTCATACTATCTCCAAAAAACATTTGCTAATAGAATAGGAAGTTGGATATGATGACTAAGTTTCATTCATTTTTTAATAAATATTTCAAGGTTTGGTACCATGATGCTAGAAAAATAGATAGAATCATCTTTTCTCACAAAGAATTTACAATATAGTATGAAGGATAAGATACTTATGACTAAATTCAGGACTAGATCCTAGGCAGTTGCAAAGAAAAATACAACACGATTCCTTACTAGAAGGAACTCACAATATAGAACAGAGGGGGGGAAAAGTTGACATAGATTAAGTATGAAACAAATTAAAACATACCAAGGATATGAAAATAGTCCTAGGTGCTATATGACATGAGAAAGTCTCCAAATATTTTGAGAAACATTTAAGGAAGATTATGGAAGTTGATAAGAAAAGGTCCTGAGGACCATTTCATAATTCTAATATCATATTCCATGAACCACAAGCATAAATTTTATGCAAGCAGCATATATATGCCAAAGAGGGAGATAGAAGCCTCCTCACTGGTAGTAACAGTAGCAGTGGGTAGAGTCGCTAGACCCAATAGTAGCAGAAAGGACAAGTTCAGATTATTTTCCAATTAACAAGTATGACAATGCTAATAATAATAAGTAATGACTGAATAAAATATTTACAAAAACCTTACTAATTTTCAGGAAAGGTACATGAATCAAGTTATCAAGGAGAAAAAATGAATTTCTATACATTGAGAGATTGACTAATATTTTCAAGACAAAATCTACTGGGAAAATATATTTAAAGCAGCATCTAGGGAATACCAGTCTTAACCTATAACTTGGGCATAGTTTCCTTGGAATGGTTTCACTTACATTGTATAGAAAGATTAACATGTCAAAATGGAGAAAGATGATTTACAGAAATTCTCAGAACACATGGTAAAACCATTTAAAAATATACAAATACTTTTTGAATTTTGTTGTCACTGTTTCAGTTTGTCATTTCAGTTGTATCTAGATCTTCATGACCGCATTTGGGGGTTTATTTGCAAGGATACTAGAGTGGTTTGCTATTTTCTCCTCCAATTTATTTTACAGATGAGCAAATTGAGGCAAAGAGGGATAAGTGACTTGCCCAGGGTTACACAGCCAATAAGCATCAGGGGACTGGATTTGAACTCAGATCTTCCTGGCTCTAGGCCCAAAATTCTATAAACTGCACCAGTGAATTCCCTCTCCCCCCTTCTTCAAGACTTTTGGAATAGACATCTCAAATCAGCAACAATAAAGTGTGACAACAGGTGTACACTGCTGAATTTGCTGACTGTAAGTGAAAGTTATTTATCCTTAATCAGAATTTATGAAATGACTGAGTTGAGAGAAAACAAAAGTCACTTCGTAGAGGCAGAGCCAAGATGACAGAGTAAAAGCACAAACTTGGAGTGTACTCCAGCTTCGGCCATCTCCAATACCTGTTAAAAAAAGGACTCTAAAAAAACTTTAAAACTAGAGAACCCACAAAGAAACAGAGAGAAACAAATCTCCTGCTGAAGACAGCCTGGCAGGAAGACAGTAAAGGTCTATCACAAGTGCTGGGAGCCAAGTGCATTCCCCAGTAAGCCATGGTTCCAGCCCTAGGGCAGCCCCAACAAGCACCAAGACCTGCCAGAGCAGACTTCAGAAAAGTAAATCACCTACAGCTGTGGCAGATTCCAGACTCCTCAACCCATAAACACCAAAGAGAATATAAAAGGTCAGTGAGAAACTCTGTTGTAAGGCTGAAGGCACAGTGCAGTTGGGGCCCTGAGCCCAGGGTGAGAAGTGGGGGGAGGCACAACAGTACCACATGGCTACATTCAGAACTCCTGGTCTGCAGATCATAGGGGGCTCAAGTGACCATTCATAGGGTAATCGCCCTTGTTTTTACCTGCCTGGATATGGATCATGGTCTTAGGTAGTAGTCTTAGGGTGTGTGGCCAGTGAGCGAGAGTTTGTGGGGGGCTGTAGACAGGGAGTCTAACTAATAGCTCTAGCAGCTGTGAAAAACCACAGCAATTTGGGTGAAATCTCTCTCCATTTGGTAAGCAGAGTTCTAATGTGGCAAAGAGCTCAAAAGTCAAGTAATTGGCAAGTTGAGGAAGCACAATCAGACCACACAATGTTTTTTGGGGGACAAAAAGAATCAAAGCATGGAACTGGAGGAGCCCAATGAAGTCAGAACACCTGCATCAAAAGCTTCCAAGAAAAATATGAACTGGTAACAGGCCATGGAGGAGCTCAAGAAGGATTTTGAAAATCAAGTAAGAGAAGTAGAGGAAAAACTGGGAAGAGGAATGAAAATGATGCAAGAAAATCATGAAAACTAAGTCCATAGCCAGCTAAAGGAGACCCAAAAAAATTCTGAAGAAAATAATACCATAAAAAGCATTGTATCTCAAATGGAAAAAGACATCCAAAAAAGTCAATGAGGAGAAGAATGCCTTAAAAGGCCAAATTTGCCAGATGGAAAAGGAATTTTAAAAGCTCACTAAAAAGAATAATTCCTTCAAAATTAGGTTGGAGCAATTGGAAGGTATTGACTTTATGAGAAATCAGGACACTATAAAAACAGATCCAAACAAATGAAAAAAAAAAATAGAAGGCAACGTGAAATATCTCATTGGAAAAACCACTGATCTGGAAAATTGATCCAGGAGACATAATTTAAAAATTATTGGACTACCTGAAAGCCATGATCAAAAAATATATAGAAATCATCCTTCAAGAAATTCTCCAGGAGGCATTAGGTGGCAGGGGCAAGATGGCAGAGTAGAAACATCACTTCAGTGGAGCTCTTGCCCACACCACTTCAAAATTATGAAAAAGGGGGTCTCTGAATGACCTCTAGAGCTCCAGAACCCACAAAATGACACAAAGAAGATAACCTCCCACTGAGGACAGCCTGGCAGCCAGGCAGGGAGTGGTCATCACAGCACTCTGGGAGCCTAGCACAGGTCCAAGTGAGTCAAAGGTTTTAGCCCCAGGGCAGCCAGACCAGCAGCCATGTTGCAGCTTAAGCTCCTGGCCTGCTAACTGTAGGGTGATCCCACGACCAGTCTTGGGAGTAATAGCTCTTGCTTTAACCTCCCTGGATCTGGATTGCGGTCTAAGGTGGAGGTCTTGGGGTATCTGACCGGCTTGCCAGAGTGTGTGGAGGCTTGAGAGAGGCCACTCAACTAATACCTCCAGCAGTTGAGAAAACCCCAGCATTTGAGACAGAAACTCCCCAGGCTGGTGGCAGAGTCCTACTGTGACAACAAGCCCAAAAATCAAGTAATTGAGTAGCAAAATGCCTAGGCAAAGGAAACAAAATAAACAGAAAAATTCAACATTAGACTCCTCTTAATCCAAAGAGGATTAAAGCATGGAACAGGAGGAGGACTGTGAGGTCAGAAATCCTGCCCCAAAAGCCCCAAATGAAAATACGAGCTGGTTACAAGCCATAGAGGACCTTAAGCAGCAAATAAGAGAAGCGGGGGAAAACTGGGTAGAGAAATGAGAAAGATGAAAGAAAAGTATGAAATGAGAGTCAACAGCCTGATTGAGGAAAATAAAACCTTAAAAAACAGACCAACTCAAATGGCAAAAGAGGCTCAAAAAGGCAATGAGGAAAAGAATGCCTTAAAAAGCCAAATTTGCCAGTTGGAAAAAGAATCTCAAAAGCTCACTGAGGTGAATCATTTCTTGAGAATTAGACTGGCGAAAATGGAAGCTAATGACTTTATGGGAAATCAAGATGCTATTAAGCAGATTCAGACAAATGAAAGAATAGAAGGCAATGTGAAATATCTCATGGGAAAAACCATTGACCTGGAAAAAAGATCCAGGAGAGGAAATCGAAAATTATTGGACTACCTGAAAACCATGATCAAAGAAAGAATCTAGAAATCATCCTTCAAGAAATTCTCAAGGAAAATTGCCCTGATTTTTAAAATCAGAAGGCAAAATAGAGGGTGAAAAAATCCACAGATCACCTCCTAAAAAAAGATCCCAAAAAGAAAACACCTAGGAATATTGTAGTCAGGTTCCAGAATTTTCAGATCAAGGAGAGAATATGACAAGCAGCCATGAAGAAACAATTTCAATATTGTGGAAACACAATCACAATAGCCCAGGATCTGGCAGCTTCTACACTAAGGGATCAAAGGGCATGGAATATGATATTCCAGACGGCAAAGTACCTGCATTTAAAACCAAGAATCACCTACCCAGCAAAACTGAATATCATGTTTCAGGGAAAAATACGGTCATTCAGTGGAATAGAGGACTTTCAAGCATTCTTGAGGAAAAAAACCAGAGTTGAATAGAACATTTGACATTCAGACACAAGAAGCAAGAGATGCTTGAGAAGGTAAAAGAAATCATTATGAACTTATTAAAGTTGAACTATTTACATTCCTACAGGGAAAAACGATAACTGTAACTGATGAAACTTTTCTCAGTATGAAAATAGTTGAAGAAGGGTATATGGGCATATGAATACATATGTGTGTACATATCTTTTCAGGTATACATACATAGAGGACACAGGTCAAATTTAATAGGGAGAGATAATACTTAAAAGGTGAAATTAAGAGGTGAGAGAGGAATACAATGAGAGAAGATGGGGAGAGACAGAATGGCATGAAATATCTCATATAGAAGAAGCAAGAGAAAATAGTTACAAGGGAGGGGAAGAACAGGAAGGCAAAAAGGCAAAACCTTATTCTCATTGAATTTGGAACAGGGAGAGAATTACATACATACGAAGTAGGGTTTCTCACCCTACAGGAGAGTAGAGGAGAAGGAGATGAGAGGGGAGATGATGGAAAGGAAGGCAGGCTGGGGGGGGGGGGAGGGAAATATAGTCAATGTTTTATAATATATCTACTACGGCAATGTTTTGCATAGCTACACATGTACATTATATACTGAGTTGCTCATCTTCCTTTTAAAATCAAATTTTTTAAAAAAATACATAAATACCATGATTAATATTATTTTGCATGTAATTGGGAGATAAGATGTGCAGGCATTGGGCACGAGGATTCACCTTGCCCTACTGGAAAAGTCAAAGGGGGTATGGGAGAAGAAATGGAAGAGAGCAGATTGGATAAGGGGATATCCTGTGGGACTGCTATTCTGGGGTGGTGGGTAGGGGGAAAATGGGGAAAAATTGTAACTCAAAATCTGACAGAAATAAATGATGTAATCCAGAAGTTAATAAAGCTTTTGAAAAAAGAAAAAGGAAATTCTCCAGGAAAATTTCCCTGATATTCCAGAACCAGAGGGCAAGATAGAAATTAAAAGAATTCACCATTCACCTCTTGAGAAAGATCCCCAAAGTAAACTCCTAGGAATATTATAGCCAGGTTTCAGAGTTCTCAGGTCAAGGAGAAAATATTACAAGCAGCCAGGAAGGAGCAATTATACTACTGTAAAACAGAAACAGGATAACACAAGATGTAGCAGATTCTACATTAAGGTATCTAAGTGCTTAGAATATGATATTTTGGAGGTCAAAGGAGCTAGGATTGAAACCAAGAATCACCTACCCAGCAAAACTGAGTATAATATTTCAGGGGAAAATATAGTCATTCAATGAAACAGAGGATTTTAAGGCATTCTTGATGAAAAAAACAGAGCTGAACAGAAAATTTGTCTTTCAATTACAAGAAGGAAGAGAAGCATGAGAAGGTAAACAGGAAAATGAAATCAAGGAACTTATTAAAAATGAACTATTTACATTCCTACATGAAAAAACAATACTTGTAACTCATAAGACTTTTCTCAATATGAGGATAGTTGAAGGGAATATATATATATATATATATATATATATATATATATATGTATGTATTGTAGGAGGGTGTATATGTATATAAACATATATATGAATGTGTGCATATGTATGTACATGTATACATAGACAAAGGGCACAGGTTGAGTTAACTATGAAGGGATAATATCTAAAAAATAAAATCAAGAGATAAGAGGAATATATTGGGAGAAGGAGAAAGGGAGATATAGATTAGGGTAAATTGTCTCATATAAAAGAGACAAGAGAACACTGTTACAATGGAGGGAAGAGCAGGAAGGTGAAAGGTCAACCTTATTCTCATGGAATTTGACATAAGGAGGGAATAATATACACATCCAATCAGGTATCTTCCCCTACAGAAAAGCAGGGGGGAAGGTGATTGGGGAAGAGGGTAGTTAGAAGCAAACACTTTTGAAAAGGTACAGGGTCAAAGGAGAAAATATAATGAGCAAGGAGCTGGATGGGATGGAGGGAAATATAGTTAGTCTTCCACTATATAAGTACTACGGAAATGTTTTATGTAACTACTCATGTACAACCTATGTTGAATTGCTTGCCTTCCCAGGGACTGGGTGAGGAAAAACTTTGGAACTCAAAGTTTCAAAAAACAAGTGTTAATGCATGTTACATGCAACTGGGAAATAAGATATATGGGCATGGGGGTACAGAAATCCATCTTGCCCCTACTAGAATATTGGGGGTAGGGGTAAATATAAGAGAGAGCAGATTGGGGAAAGGAGTATTCAGTAGGCTCACTATTTTTGGGGTGGGAGGTAGGGGACAGATAGGTAGAAAAATTTGTAACTCGAAATCTTTTGGAAATGAATGTTGAAAACCAAAAATAAATACTTTTTTTTAAATGTCACTTCATAGTTAACACCCACATGAACTGAACAAGCTATATATCAACAAACAAGCATTGAACAAATGGATGAAGCATAAGCATTTGTTTATAAAAATGGAGGCACTTACGATGATGATTCAGGATCAGTTCATTTGGAGCAGATATTAGAGAAAGAACCCAGATATTGATAAATGCAGATTTTTGTTGTAAAGTGATAGAAACTATGCGGCATATCACTGCAGGATGCAGAATTTAACATCTACCAAATATAGCGAAAAACAAAATTGGGTAAGTAGAATTATAAACATTATCATTTCCAAACCAGCTTACACCAAAACCCAGTATTACAAATAAAAGCATAAAGATTCATCAAATAAATTTTGCTATAGCCAGTCTCATTTCAGACAGAATTGCCCCCAAACTAGCCAAACACATTAATCCATAAAAATTCTAAAACAACATATTAATAGGTGTCAAATGAATACTAAAATATCCAAAATACATAGGATGGAAAGCTTTCAAAATGTAAACCTAACAGGAAAATTACACTATATTTTAATTCTAGGAATTACATTTTAGATTTAATTAGGAACAGGAAAAGATAAATAACATTCCTACTTTCCTGTCTACTATGAGAATTGTTCAAAAGCTGGTTTCAGTAAATCTATAGAAGATAAGCATACAGGCCAACATTCTTAGTCAATTACAAAAAAAGCATCATTTTATCTGGCTGTGCAATAATCCCCAGAATGTTAAGTATACAGAAATAATAAAAAGCAAAATAGCAATTTGCCATCTTACTATTTTTATCTGAATGTCATCCAAAAATGAGAAATAATTTATAACAATGATAATAAAGATGTAATAATAGTGGTAGTAACTAGTAAGAATAAGAATTGCATTTGTATAGTACTTTGAGGTTTACAAGGTATTCTAAGACCTGTCTCATTTGATGCTTACAGGAAATGTGTGAGAAAAATTAAAGGTTACCTTTACTGACTTTTCTTTTGCTTAGGGATCCAGAATAAGTCTATGACACTTCAGTTTGCACATCTATGCAATGCCCCCACCCTGAAAAAAATAATACAGAAAAATATAAAGATGATCTAAATCTGCCTGAGATAATATTCTAAAACCTTGAAAAACAGAAAGGGGAGAAGGAAGAGCTCTAATTATTACCCCGCTTTCATTTCCATTTTCTGTCAGGCTCATTTTGCAAGTCCCTAGGAAGTATTTAATCACCAATTGTGAGTGATGTCACTCCATTTATGTGTCATCTAGTATATCCATTTCAGGGCATATGTTCTGGGAATGTACAGCATCTCCCATGGAGTCAGATAAAAAGGAAAAGCTTTCTCTTCGCTGATGGGTTAAAATGATGCAAAGCAGGTCAAGTTCTTTTAAAAAAAACTTCCACTGTATAATTCAAAGCCAAAGAAGAGTTCAAATTGAATCTTTAACAAAGACTGCTTTTAAGAGATCCCCTATCAGTAAAGATTGCTGTGAACAAGCTATTTCACATGTATTTTTGATGTCAATTCACTTTGGTATTGATACTGTGTTTTGACAGTAAAAGGAATCAAAACTATTCTGAGTATCTAAGGTGGCTCTATTGACACATTTGATTATGTTTAATGTTTTAACAGCAAGGCAAAGTGTGTTGGTATGGTTTTCCCATCTCTCTTGACTTATTAAATATTTCCTCAGGATAGAAGGGAATACCTCAAAAGGAAAGAAAAAATTCCATATAGAAGCAATATAACTATTCTAAAGATAGCCCCTTCACAACAGACAGCCTTCTCTGTGAAGGTTATGTTTGAATCATACTTCTCAGTGGAAATAACTGACCACTCTCTACTTTACCCCCCACCAATTCCAAGCAATGAAGAATCCCCTAACTTAGATATCCACAAATAGGAATGCTATAAACATATATCTGGCATTTAAGACCCTTCATAATACAGCTCCAATCTATCTTTCCAAACTAATGTCATATCACTGTCCCTAAAACACTCAAATCTAGATAAATTGGCTTACTTAATGTTCCTCATTTATGATATTCTAGTCTCTCACTTCTGTGCCTTTGCATAGCATATCCACAATGGAATACTTTCCTTTCTCAACTCTGCCCTTGGAATGTGTGGCTCCCTTCTAGGCTCTCTTCAGCTCTTTCCTCCAATACAGCTGATTTCCCACTCAGTACCTCCATCATATCCACTGAAATTATTTTGCATTTTTATGGCATATATTTTATATTTACTCAACTTTGTGCATGTTATGTTTCCTCTCCAAAAGACGATCACAATAAAGCTTTGTAAGGGCAGAAACCATTTTAATTTTGGCCAGCATCTAGAACAGTGAAGGGAGCACAGAGATGAAGGATAGAATGTTATGTCGTGTACAAGGAACAAGTAAGTCAGCTTATATGGAATATAGGCTGAGTGAAAATGAGTAATGAATAATGAGCCTGGGAAAGCAGATAGGTACAAAGTTGTGAAAACCTCTGAAGGCCAAGTGAAAGAGTTTATATTGCATTCCTAGAAGCAAGAGGGAGCCACAAAAGATTTTAAAGCAAAGGAGAAATATGATGAGACCTATAGTATAGGAATGTTGTTTTGGCTGCTTTTTGGATGCAAAAGGGATCCAGGTAGGAAGTGGATCTCTGAGCCAGAGTAATAGCTATGTTATTGGAAAGACTAAGATGGATATGAGAGATGTACATGTAGAATAAACAAATTTTGACAACTGATTGGAGTAGTAAAAGGGAGTAAGGAATCAAGGATCACTTTGATGTTTTGAACCTGTGAGGAATGGCACCCTTGGAAGAAATAGGGATTTAGGGAAAGGAGCTGAATTGGATTTAAGGAAAAGGAGTGAATTGAGGATTGTGAGGAGAAATAAGTTATATTTTTGGATATGTTGGGTCTGAGATATCTATAGGACATCAAGTGGGATAGTTTTAATAGGTATTTGGTGACTCAAGACTGGAACTCAGGAAAGAGACCTAGATTGTATATAGAGAACTGGGAGACATATGCATAAATTGCACCCTTAATTTGAAATCATTGGGGCTGATGATTTCCAGAAGAGAGCTTAGAGGGAGAGAAGGGAATTGTGTTTAGGGTTAAATTCCTCAGGGAAGAGCCTTGAGAAATATCCTCATTTAGGAGGGGGAAATGGATGATGGTGCCACAAAGCATAGTGAAAAATAGAGGCTAAACAGATAAAAGAGGAATTAACAGAGTGAAGAATCATGAAAACTCTGGCAAAAGGGAATATCCAGGAGGAAAGAGTGTTGATGATCTGGTACAGCCCTGTGATAGCAGAACTGAAAGCCATAATGAGAATAAAACTATATTTGGGTGTGTGAGGTACAAAGAAGTAGAATGATAGGAGGTTATTGTCAGAGGAATTTCTTAGTTCTTTACTATGGGAGTAGAATACTTGGTAATAAATGCAGGGGTGGGGGTAGCTAGGTGGCGCAGTGAGTAAGAGCGTCAGCCCCAGAGACAGGATGACCAGAGATCAGTTCCAGCCTCAGTACTTAGCACCTACACATAAATAAATAGCCAAGTAACCTTGAGCAAGTTGGGTGTGCCCAACTCTATACAAGACTGAGGTTGAAGTGAAGATATGAATCACTGGTTCATTTAGATAGGACCCTTGTACCACATTCATTGAAGTGTCCCAGTCAACTTTAGACTGTTTAGGTCCTCTTGAAGCACACAGAATACTAAAGTGTTGACCAGGAACATCAAGCCATGATACTTCAGAGTATACTAACATGCATATTGAAGTTACCTAATATGAGGACAGGAAATTATTAGAGAGGAAAACTGTGATTGGGTTACATAATTCCTTGAGAATGGAAGATTATTTTAAGGGTGAACTAGCAGCAGGAGGATGTGGTAATCACAGTGGTGAGCAAAGAATATTCCTCTTCCTCTTGGTACAGTGTGTCATGAGAGAAATTTCATCTCTTGTTTAAGAGAAAGGACAGGGATGTAGTATCTTTGGATAGGAACAAGGTTTCCATAAGTCCTAAAAGGTAGAAGATATGAAAACTGAAAGTTCTAGGATGAAGTAAAGTTTAACATTAGATTTTTAGGTGGTCCAGAGGGCACAACTGAAGGGAAGAGAGATATGGAGTGTGATTTGGAAGGGTTATAGCTAAGGTAGATTGGAATAAGAGAATAGTAGCAGAAAAGATGATTGATTTTCAGTTAGGCAGTCAAGGACTATGTATCACCAGTACTGGCAGAGCAAGAGATTGAAGTTTACTCACATTACAATAGGAATATAACATTCTTTTCATTTAATTTCTCACCCTAAAGATCCCCATGAAAGTCAGAACTTGACATCACTTCTCCAAGCTCTTGGCAAGATAAGAGATTAGGCCTAGTTTTAACAGCAATTCCAGTAGATGAAATCCTGACAGCAACAGGTCTATTATCTGAAACTTCCATCCTGGACTTGTCCTGGATACCAACAGCCTGTCTCTCTGTCTGATGGGTTAGATTTCAAAGGATTTAATTCTAGAGAGAAGATGGGAAGTAAATGACACATTCCCATGCTCTCAGCTCAGTGGTAATAGACTGCTAAACTATAATTCCCTCGGCCAGTGTTGCTGTCAGAACTACGATCAGTATCATGGTCAGCAATTGTGGTAAAACGAAGAATATTTGGTTGGCTCAGTAGTAACATTTCAGCTTTTGTACAGCCTTTTACATATATTAATTTGATGGTACAACAACCTAGGAAAGTTATATCTATCCCCATTTTAACAAAGAAGGAAACTAAAGTTGAAAAATTAGCTATCTCACCTGTGGTCAATCCAAGGTTGCAACAGAGTTGTCATAGCTAGACTGCACTAAAACAGGAATACAAAGAACATAAACAATGCGGATGGGCAAGTACAAGCCCAGGAAATTTAAAAAGATTAACCAATATTTTTGCTTTAAGTGATTTGGGTTCTTCATTAAGATGCAAATAAGCATTATTCAAGTTTCCCAAAGATAAATTTCTCTCATATTGATATAACTTCATGTCTTTCCTGTGAAACTGGCATAAAAGCATCTAGGGAAGAATTTTGTGAGTTTGTACCTGTCTGTGTTCTAGCAGAACGAGATGTCATTTCATATTTTAAGGGAGCAGTATTTGGCAGATTTTAAATGAGAAGTCTTGTTCAGAGATAGCTTCTGTTGTGTTTTTATTACAATTCTTCTAAGACTGTGCTCCATAAAAGGTATATTTGGTAGCTCAAATGAAAATGTTTATGTATATGAAATATTCATTTCAGCTTAAACCACTGGAATATACGTTACATATTTGTAGGAGATTGATTAGCTTCTCTGGGACTCAGTTTCTTCATTTTTGTACAGTAAGGTGGTTGGAAAGCAAATTGACAAAGACAAAAAATGAGAATAGTTACTATAAGAAGGTGTATAGAAAGAAAAATACATTATATCTGAGCAATGTTGGAGAAACTATGAATTATTTTAACCAAAAAGGTAAGCAATTTGAGAATGAGTGTAACTTATATGTCCATACCCCTTTACCCAGTATTTCCATTGCTATGTATATTCCCCCAAAAGGTTTATGACCAAAAAATTATTGTATAGTAACAAAGAAGTTGGAATGCTATATATGTGTGTGTGCATATGCATGCATATATATGTATATGTATATATTGGTGTGCATATGCATGTATGTGTTTATATATACATATATGTGTGTGTTTGTATGTATGTATGTGTATATATATACATCCATGCATTTGGAGTGGCTAACCAAAGATAATTGTACTTCAATAATCTAATACTACTTAGCTCTAAGAAATGATGGATTAAGAGAAACATGGGGAGACTAGTAAAGTAAGCAAAACAAGAAAAACAGTATATACAATAACTACAATAGTATAAATGGAAATAATGACCAATTAAACAGTCATAACTGCATGCCAAGAATTTAGTGAACAAGTTTGATTAAAAAGAAGAGATGTGAAGCCTCCTTGAAGCCTAATATTGTCTGTATTTATATCCCCAGTGCCTAACACAATGACTGGTACATATCAAGTGCTCAATAAACATTTTTGTTTTCATCCTTCTAGCCACATCATTAAGGAAAACCTAAAGGCCTCTAATACTAGCATTTAATATTGTTGTGTTCCTTACCATCAGCAGAAGTTACAACAGTAATGAGTACATACAGTAGTACATAATTAATGTACAGTAGTACATAATTAATGCTTCTTTTCTCTCTTCCAATGCCTCTCAACATGTGTCCCTTTATATCTTAAGCAGCATTAAGCCAGCTGAGAAAATTTAGTAGAAAAGGTATGCCTATTTTCATGTTCACTGCTGTAGTATTTCCAAGACAATTTTCTTTTTCTATGTGTGTATATATGAGCTAAGTGGGAAAAAGCAGATAGTATCCCTAAAAGACATATTTTACAGGTATCAGTAGAAAACCAGCAAGCCATTCCTGGCATAGCTCTAGCAATCACAAAGCATTTTTTTTCTGAAATATTTGTAGATGTTTCTTGTTCGATAGATAAGAGATTTAAAATAGACAAAAATTGCAAGCTTCCCTTTCCCTTACTACAGTAGTTCCTCTGTGTTTTCAGGAGTCTGAAAATGCAACTCTTTCCATGCCACCATATGAGATTGGACCTTTAACATACCAACCAAGATGACACCATGAACTTTTTTCCATCTACATCAGGGACTATGCCCTGTGCAACTTAACCCCCTCAATTCTGACCTTCTCAATTATTGCCCTACGGTCTCTTGTTTCTCATCATTCAATGTGTCAAATGACACATACTTTTATCTAGCCAGCCCCAGCTAATCTTCCAAACTAGCTACCTTTTTTTGGCTTTTTGGAGGGTAATTGGGGTTAAGTAACTTGCGCAAGGTCACACGGCTAGGTTTTTTCTGTTTGTGTGTGTTAAGTGTCTGAGGCCGGATCCAAACTCAAGTCCTTCTGACTCCAGGGCTGGCGCTCTACTCACTGAACCACCTAGCCACCCCCTTAAAACTAGGTATCTTCTTACCACCCACCCTATTTCTGCTGTTTTTCTCCTCCATCATTTTTCCAATATTGAAACCATAATCAAATCAATATAGCCATTGCCACAGGAAGTGGTGTGTCAATCAACTCCTCTAATGGCTTCATTCAAGATTCTCATGAGTTCCCAAACTAAAACTCTTCAATCTGAACACTGATCCCCTGTACATGTTGTCTTACACTAAGATATTTGGATGTGATTTTCTTGAGAGCGGGAGTGGTATTGCTTTTATATTTGTATGCATGGCATTTAGCACAATACTTGACACAAAGAAAGTGCTGAAGAAATGTTGCTGCAGTAGAACATGTTTAATAAATGTTTCATTCATCAGTTCATCTACAAATTTTGTAGAGTACATATATGTGTATATATATGTATATATACCAAAGTTCCACATATATGTGTATATATGTATGCATATATATTCCCTCCAATTACCCTAATAATAAGAAAGATCTCATGAGTTACATATATCATCTTTCCATGTAGGAGTGTAAAAAATTTTAACTTTAATAAGTCCCTTCTGATTTCTTTTTCCTGTTTACCTTTTCATGCTTCTATTGAGTCTTGTCTTTAAAGTTAATTTTTCTATTTATCTCTGCATTTTTTTCTCAAGAACGCATTAAATTCTTCAAAGTCATTGAATATTAATTTTCCCCCTTCTGGATTACACTCAGTTTTGCTTGGTAGGTGATTCTTGGTTTTAATATTAGCTCCTTTGACCTCTGGAATATCATATCACAAGTTCTCTGATTCCTTAATATAGAAGATGCTAAATCTTGTGTTATACTGATTGTGGTTCCACAATACTTGAATTGTTTCTTTCTGGCTCCTTGCAATATTTTCTCTTTTACCTGGGAACTCTATAATTTGTGAATAACATTCTTGGGAGTTTTTGTTTTGGGATCTGTTTCAGGAGGTGATCAGTGGATTCTTTCAATTTCTATTTTATGCTCTGGCTCTAGAATATCAAGGCAGTTTTCCTTGATAATTTCTCAAAAGAGGATGTGTAGGCTTTTTTTTTATCATGGCTCCACTGTTCCTACAAGCTTTGTTATGCTAGTGCTCCTTTTCTCCCCAAAACTGTCACACAGGACTGTGACCAAGATCCAAGTATGAACAAAGCAACAGTCCTGCCTCAGTGCCAACAAAGAGACAATTGCAAACTCATTTTAACAGTTGTTTGATAACCTTACTATCTGTGAACTGAAAGTTCTAGAAACAGTTCCCTCTGCTGTCACTGCTCCTGGTTTTCTGGGGCCGGGGCTGTGTGGGCCAGGGGCTGGATTGTGCTCCTGTCTTACCAAAGTCTGACAGCCTTTTCCTACTGACCTTCTGAGCTGTATTTGGGATTTGTGGGTTGAGCCACCAGTGATTCATCCCCCTGATGCCTGGTCCTGGTTTTCTGGGGTCTGATCTGTGCTGGTACAGCTTGGGCTGGACTGTGCTCTTCTCTCAGAATGGTGCAGCAGACCTTCCTTGGCCTGGAAACTTGTTTCACTCTATCTTTTTGTGGGTTCTGCTGCTCTAGAATTTGTTTAGAATCATTTTACAGGTATTTTCAGGGGCTTGGGGGAGAGCTCTGGCAAGTCACTACTTTTACTCCACCATCTCGATTCCAATCCCCTTAATGACTTTCAGGAGCAAAACTTCTGTCAATTCCATGAGTTAATGAAAATCTATAGCTAGGGATGACCTTGTGTCCTCTTGGACCACATTCCCACAACCAATTATTCTAGCAACTTGTTAAATTGCTAGTTAAACTTCCCAAGTTCCTTGATGGTAAAAGCCCAGTCAACCTCCAGTCCCCCTGATAAACAAGTCATCCATGGGGAATGATAAAAGAATAAAACTAAGATTTTCTTTCCAACAATAATAGGTTCCAGTTCCTACTCTCACTCAACTGATTCATTCATAGCCATACTTATTCCTTTACTCCATTTTTGTTTTTCTGAACTTCTTTCTTCTCCATTGTCCATCAGGCTACTCATCCTGAAATATAACTTCATTACCACACAGTCTTCTCACTCTAAAAGCTCTTTCCACCCTTCCATCCCTTTCCTCTTCTTGGTCAGTTCTTTTCTGACTAATCCCTTGCTCTCTGGTTCTGTGGACTTCTTTCTCCATCATGTCCTTGTATGGTACCTTCTTTCTGCCAGACACATACTTTTTCACTTCTTTTCATGTGTAACCTAACCATTTACAATGAAAGATCCTTGAGGTCAGGATGTCCCTTTTTCCTCATAGTTATGTTGCCAGAACTTAGGAACTTAGCAGTCCCCAGGACACAGTGAGCAGCTTATTAACTTATTAACCTGATTAACTTGACCAGATTCCACTCCTCTTTCTCTTTCTTTACAGCCTTGCCTGACCTCAGTGGGAATCAACACTCTTTCTAGTGAGTCCTCTGGGTCAGAGATCATACTTCTTACTGATCTATCAGTGACCAAATCCCTAAGCAGGGATAGGCTAGTAAATGTTTAAAAAGTGACTCACTGAAAAATTATATGCATAGAGCATTTTTATGTTTACATTATTAACTTTCTCTCCATTGCTTTTTTAATTGTAAGCAATCTACAAAACAATATATCAAGCCCTAATTTTTGGCATTTGCTGATTTCTCACATATAAAGGCTTACACTAAAAAATGAAACAACTAGCTCTTATAAGTGGATAAAAACTAGAGCACATATGGATGCAGTTCATCTTGTCCCTACACAGGAAGTTGTCTGGTCAGAAGGATATTCTGGTTTGCATGGCAATGAGACATACATCAAGTCTGAGGGGCTCTGACTCCTCCTGGAATATGTTTTTACTGTCTTATTTGACTAGAAAGCTATATATACAGGTAAAGGAAGGCATATCTAAAGTCTTCTCTAGGGGACAGAGTCAAGATGGTGGAGTAGAAACAGCACTTCCGAGGAGCTCCACCCCACACTTAATAAAGCATTTGGAAATAAATAGATAGATAGATAGATAGATAGATAGATAGATAGATAGATAGATAGATGAATGAATGAATAAACAAACAAACAAAATAATAATAATAAAGTCTTCTCTAATAATCAAGTCTTGGGGATAGCTTCCCAGGTTTTTAGGGGAAAACTACCCCAAACTTCCTTGCAGGTATATTAGCAGACATTATTCCAACCACCATCTGTCATCCTTTGTTCTTACTATGTGGCCTACCTGTAATCTCTTTCTGTCAAAATTTTTGATGAATTATTTTACTTCTGTTCTTCAAAATTACCCATTCGTTATATTATAATGCCTGTTCACATATTCCATGTAACTTTCTATCAACCTTTGGGGTATTCAACAATTTTTCTGAGGAAGATTTGAGTTTTGTAAAGTACAACAAGTTCAATAGGACTCAGAACTATAATATAGCAGCCAAAAAAAGCTAGTAATATCTTGGACTGCTTTTTTTTTTAATGGCATAGCTCCCAGGAAGAAGGAAGGGTACCTCTGTACTCTATCCTTTTTAGAACTCTATTCTAGAGTATTGTGATTAATTTGAGGAAAATAAAATTTCAGGAATGGCATTGATAAACTAGACGGTGTCCAATGCTGACAATCAAGATAGTGGATTATACATATGTTGATCTCAGTTGAAGAAAATGGTATTATTAACCTGAAGAAGAGAAGGCACAGAATGACACAATGGATACATTCAAATACTAGAACAATTATCTTGTGGTAGAGACATAAGAAGCATTCTGTTTTATTCCAGAGGGCACAACCAAGTTAGGCAAATTTAGTCTCGTGTCAAGAAAAACATATTGAAAATTATAACTTTTTAAAAACTATAACGGAGTGCTTGCCACAGATGTAGAAGCTATTCCTGCTTCAAGGAGCAAGTGGATTAGATGATCTCTGAGGTACCTTCCAGCTCAGGACATTTCTGCACATTCTATGATTCAATGGTGTAAAGACATGTAAACTTTACCTACCACTTCCAGAAGCCAAGATGGCAGAGTAAGCAGTAAACTGATGCAGCCCTATCATACTCACCTCCAAACAATCATGAAAAAGAGATACAAAACAAATCCTGAAACAGCAGAACCAGTAAAAAGATGAGACGAAATAATGTTTTAGCTCAGTAAACTTAAAGTATGAGCAATAAATATTCATCTCCCTCAGGAAAAAGGGGAACACAGCCCAGGATGGGAAGTACCCCAGAAATCCATTAGCAATTCCCACCTCAGCAGACCAGTGGGAGATCCTGAGCCCCAATGTAGGAGCTTGGCAAACACCAATACCAGGACCCTACACATGCCTTAGCATAGCAAGGAGAAGCATCACACTCCAGCTCCAAGAAACAAGACATACTTCAACTCATTCCAGGGGGCACAGGCATCGTCCATGAGCCAGACCTCCATAGCTTCAGTGTAGCCACAGGATCTCATTGGACCCCAACCCCAGTGGGCCTCAGCACACTCCAGACACCATGACTAGGACTCCAGCATAGTAACAGGTAAGTTACCAGACTCCTATGGCCTCCAGCAGCACCAGAAGAACACGACTCTACCCCCTTAATGAAGCACCAAACACAAGGGCCCCCCATGAGATTCAGGGAAGTATCTATGCAGTACTAGGTAAGTAGCCAGGGCCTGCAGTCACTAGCACAAAAAACCAGAGACAAAACCCCTGCTACTCTGGGAGCAAAGGTAAAATTTAAAAGAAAAAAAAGCCAAAAAGGGGAAGGGGGAGGGAAAATAACAAAAAAAGAATCTGACCATAGGAAGTCAATGTGATAACAGGGAAGGCCAAGACACAAACACAGAAGAGGAAAACAATATCAAAACATTTATGGGGCATAGATCCAAAGAAAAATAAGATGTGGTCTCAAGCCCAGAAAGATCTCATGGAAGAATCAAAAAGGATCATAAAAATCGTATGAGAGAGAGAGAGAAGAAAAATTGGGGAGAGAAAGGAGAGTGATGGAGGATAATTATGAAAAAAGGGTCAACCATCTAGAAAACTGCTTAAAAAAAACAGAATCGGTCAAATTGAAAAGGAGAGACAAAAATCCCCTGAAGGAAGCAACACATTAAAGAGTACAATTGACCAAATGGAAAAGAAAGTACAAAAGCTAATTTAGGAAAACAACACCTTAAAAGGTAGAATTCGGCAAGTAAATGTTAATGACTCTAGGAGACATCATGAGTCAATCAAACAAATTCAAAAGAATGCAAAAATGTAAGAAAATGTAAATTACTTCACAGAAAACAACATCTGACCTGGAAAATAGGTTCAGGAAAGATAATAACAGAATAATTAAACTAGCTGAAAGCCATAATCAAAAGGAGGACCTGAACATCATTGCTCAAGAAATTATCAAGGAAAATTGCCTTGGTTTCCTGGAAGCAAAGGGCAAAATAGGCATAAAAGAATCCATTAAACACCTCAGGAAAGATATCCCAAAATAAAAACCCCAAAGAACATTATATATTTCAGAAATATCAGGTCAAGGAAAAATATTGCAAGTGTCCAGAAAAAAAAAAAACAAATATTGGGGAGTCACAATCAGGATCATACAAGACCTGGCAATTGTAACATAAAAGCATTGGTCATCACAGAGCATGATATCCCAGAAAGCAAAAGAGGTAGTACTACAACAAAGAATCACTTACCAAGAAAAAATAGGCATAATACATTAAGGAAGGAAATGGTCATTCAATGAAATAAAATGATTTCATTTCTATATAAGATCAAAACCAAACCTGCAGGAGAGTAGAGGAGAGGGGGATGAGAGGGGGGATGATGGAGGGGAGGGGATGCTGGGGGGCGGGAAGGTTGTAGACACCCAGTTTTGAAGACGGACAGGATCAAAGTAGGGAATGGACCAGGTGGGGGTGGGATGGGTGGGAGGGAAATATAGCCAGTCTTTTACAATATATCTACTATGTTAATGTTTTGCAGAGCTATACATGTACAACATATACTGAATTGCTTATCTTCCCAGTGGGAATGGGTAACAAGGGAGGAAGGGAATGGATCTGGAATTCAAAGTTTTAAAATTAAATATTTCATATATATAAATACTATTATTAATACTATTTTGAATGTAATTGGGAGATAAGATGTGCAGGCATTGGGGCACAGAGATTCATCTTGCCTTAATGGAAAAGTCAAAGGGGGTATGGGAGAAGATATGGGAGAGAGCAGATTTGATTAGGGGATATCCTGTGGGACTGCTATTCTGGGGTGGTGGGTAGAGGGAAAATGGGGAAAAATTTGTAACTCAAAATCTGGTGGAAATGCATGATGTAAACCAGAAGTTAATAAAGCATTTGAAAAAAAACTAAGCCAAAAATTTGACCTCTTGGGGCGGCTAGGTGGCACAGTGAATAGAGCGCCGGCCCTGGAATCAGAAGGCCCTGAGTTCGGAGCCGGCCTCCGACACTTTATCCACACAAACAAAAACCTAGCCATGTAACCTTGGGCAAGTTACTTAACCCCAATTGCCCTAAAGGGGCGGCTAGGTGGCGCAGTGAGTAAGAGTGCCGGCCTCGGAGTTGGGATGACCCGAGATCAGATCCGGCCTCAGAAAATGAGCACCCATGCATAAATAATGACTAGCCGTGTAACCTTGAGCAAGTTACTTAACCCCAATTGCTTTAAAAAAAAAAATTTGACCTCTAATATCAAGACTCAAGAGAAGAATAAACAAGTAAATGGGGGGGAGGTACATAAAGGATTCAATAGAAATAAACTGTTTACATCCATTCATGAAAAGATGATACTTGTAAGTCTTAAAATTTTATCATTAACAGTACAGACAGAAGGAATATACATAGACAAATAATACAAATATAAGGAGAATTTGAGGGAATGCATTAAAAATTTTAAAAGATGAGAAAGAGAACTACAAAGGGTGCAGAAGGAAGAGCGAGGTAGAATGGGACAAATTATCTCATGTGAACAGGTGAAAAAGATATTTTACAGTTGAGGGGAAGATAGGAGGGTGGGTAATGGGCATTACTTGAACCTTACTCTTATCGGTATTGGCTCAAAGAAAGAGTAATACACAATAACTTAAATATAAAAATCTATCTTACCTGACAGGAAAGTAGAAGGGTAGAAGATTAAGGAAATGGTTGGGGTGGAGACTGACATAAGGGAGGGCAGATCAGGGGAAGTGGTAGAAAGAAGTAAAACACTGGTGAGGTGGAAAAGGAGAAAAAGGATAAACAGGAAGAATAATAGGATAAAAGGAAATACACACATACACATGTAGTAATCATAATTTGTGAATGTGAAAAATAACTCCCATAAAACAGAAGTAGATACTAGAATAGATCAAAAATCAGAATCCTACAATATGTTGCTTACAAGAAATATGCTTGAAGCAAAAAGACATATAGAATAAACAAAAGGGACTGGAGCAGGATCTATTACACTTCCACTGAAGTAAAAAAGTGGGGGTAGCAATCCTTATCTTAAACAACGTAAAAGCTAAAATGGACCTAATTAAAAGAGATAAGGGAAAAAATACATTTTTGTTAAAAGGTACTATAGAGACTGAAGCAATCAAGTTAGAAGAGCAAGGAGTAACCTATCTGTCAGACTTTTGGGGAAGGGAAGAATTTATGATGAAACAAGAGAGAGAACACATTATGAAATGTAAATGAATTATTTTGATCATATTAAACTGAAAAGGTTTTGAACAAACAAAGCCAAGGCAACCAAGATTAGAAGGAAAGTAGAAAGATGGAAAGCAATCTTTACAGTGTCTCTGATAAAGGCCCCATTTCTAAAATATATGGAGAATTGAGTCAAGCTTAGAAGAACACAAGCCATTCCCCAACTGATAAGTGGTCAAAGGATATGAACCGGCAGTTTTCAGATGAGGAAATGAAATATATCTATAGGCAAATGAAGAAGTGCTCTAAATCACTTTTGATTAGAGAAATACAAACTAAAACAATTCTGAACTACCACCTGACACCTATCAGATTGGGTAATAAGATAAAAAAGGAAAATGATAAATCTTGGAGAGGATGTGGGAAAATTGGGAGACTAATGCATTGTTGGTAGAGGTGTGAACTGATCCAAACATTTTGGAAAACATTTTGGAACTCTACCCAAAGGGCTATAAAATGTGAATATTGTTTGACCCAGCAAAACTACTTCTAGGGCTCTATCCCAAAGAGATCAAAAATGGGAAAAGAACACACATATACATAAATATTTATAACAGCTCTTTTTGTGCTTGTCAAGAACTGGAAATTGAGGGGTTGTCGATCAATTGGGAAACAGAAGAAAGACTTCAGGAAATGCTGGAGAGACTTATATGAACTAATGTTGAGTGAAGTTAACAGAACGTTGTATACAGTAACAGCCACAGCATGTGATGACTGACTTTGATAGACTCAACCCTTTATAACAATGCAAGGACCTAAAACAATTCCAAAGGACTCGTGTAGGAAAATAACATCCACATCCAGAGAAAATACTAGGGAGTCTGAAAGCAGAGGAAAGCAGACTATTTTTTGCTGTGATATATACTTTTTTCTTTCCTAAAGTTCCTCTCATTCATTCTAATTCTTTTATGTATTTATTTATTTATTCATTTGTTTGTTTGTTCATTCATTCATTCATTTGTTTGTTTGTTTCTTTATTTCTTTGTTTGTTTGATTGTTTGTTTGTTTTACAAATGCTTTATTAACTTTTGGTTTACATCAATCATTTCTGCCAGATTTTTAGTTACAATTTTTTCCCATTTTTCCCCTACCCACAACCCCAGAATAGCACTCCCACAAGATATCCACTCATCCAATCTGCTCTCTCCCATACCCGCTTCAACTTTTCCATTAGGCTAAGGTGAATCTCTGACCCAATGCCTGCACATCTTCTCTCCCAATTACATGCAAAATAGTATTAATATTAGTATTTATATATATTTGAAACATTTAATTTTAAAACTTTGAATTCCAGATCTAATCCCTTCCTCCTTTGTCACCCATTCTCACTGGGAAGATAAACAATTCAGTATATGTTGTACATGTCTAGCTATGCAAAACATTACCATAGTAGATATGTTGTAAAAGACTGGCTATATTTCCCTCCCACTTACCCCACCCCCCACCTGGCCCATTCCCTACTTTGATCCTGTCCCTCTTCAAAACTGGGTGCCTCCAACCTTACCTCCCCCCCGCATCCACTCCCCTCCATCATCCCCCCTCTCATGCTCCTCCCCCCTACTCTCTTGCAAGGTGAGATATCCCATTTAGTATGTATGTCATTCTCTCCTTGATCCAAATTCAATGAGAATATGGTTTTGCCTTTTTGCCTTCCTGTTCTTCCCCTCCCCTGCAACAACTTCCCCTTGCCTCTTTTAGATGAGAGAGTTTACCCAACCCCTGTCTCTGTCCATCTCCTCTTGCCACATTCCTCTCTCACCTCTTAACTTCACCCCTTAAGTATCATCCCTTCACACCAAATTCTGCCTGTGCCCTCTATCCATGTATACCTGTAAACATATATACACAGTCACATATGTATTCATATGTCCATATACCCTTCTTTAATTATTTTCATACTGAGAAAGGTTTCATCAGTCACAGTTATTGTTTTTCCATGTAGGAATGTAAATAGTTCAACTTTGGCAAGTTCCTTTTGATTTCTTTTCCCTCTTTACCTTCTCAGGCATCTCTTGCTTCTTGTGTCTGAATGTCAAATTTTCTATTCAACTCTGGTTTTTTCCTCAAGAATGCTTGACAGTCCTCTATTCCACTGAATGAACATATTTCCCCTGAAACAAGATACTCAATTTTGCTGGGTAGGTGATTCTTACTTTTAATCCCAGGTCCTTTGCCCTGTGGAATATCATATTCCATGCCCTTCTATCCCTCAGTGTAGAAGCTGCCAGGTCCTGTGCTATTCTGATTGTGTTTCCACAATATTGAAATGGTTTCTTCCTTGCTACTTGTAGTATTTTCTCCTTAATCTGGGAATGCTGGAACCTGGCTATAATATTCCTAGGAGTTTTTTTTTTGGGGGGGGGATCTTTTTCAGGAGGTGATCGGTGGATTCTTTCAACCTCTATTTCACCCTCTGTGTCTAAAAAATCAGGGCAATTTTCCTTGAGAATTTCTTGAAAGATGATTTTTAAGTTCTTTCTTTGATCATGGCTTTCATGTAGTCCAATAATTTTTAAATTATCTCTCCTAGATCTATTTTCCAGGTAAGTGGTTTTTCCCACAAGATATTTCACATTGCCTTCTATTCTTTCATTTGTTTGGATCTGCTTAACAATATCTTGATTTCTCATGAAGTCACTAGCTTCCATTTCCTTCAGTCTAACTCTGAAGGAATGAATCTCCTCAGTGAGCTTTTGAGATTCTTTTTCCATATGACAAATTCGTCTTTTTAAGGCATTCTTGTCCTCATTGCCTTTTTGAGCCTCTTTTGCCATTTGAGTTAGTTTATTTTTTAAGGTGTTTTTTCCCCAGTCAGGCTATTGACTCTCATTTCATACTTTTCCTGCATCCTTCTCATTTCTCTTCCCAATTTTTCCTTCACTTCTCTTATTTGGTTTTTAAAATCCTTCTTAAAGTCCTCTATGGCCTGTAACCCACTCATATTTTCATTTGGGGCTTTTGGTGCAGGAGTTCTGACCTCACAGTCCTCCTCCTGTTCCATTCTTCTATCCTCTTTGTCCCCAAAATAGGAGTCTAATGTTGAATTTTTCTGTTTATTTTTTTTCCTTTGCCTAGGCATGTTGCCACTTAATTACTTGACTTTTTGGCTTGTTGCCACAGTAGGACTTTGCCACCAGACAGGCAAGCTTCCATCCCAAATGTTGGTGTCTTCTCAACTGCTGGAGGTATTAGTTGGGTGCTCTCCCTGAAGCCCCACACACTCTTGCAAGCTGGACACACACCCCAAGACTTCCACCCCATACTGAAATCCAGATCCCGGGAGTTTAAAGCAAGAGTGATTACCCCCCAGACTGATCGCCAGATTCCCCTACAGTTTGCAGGCCAGGAGCTGAAGCTGTAACTGAACCTGAAAAATGGAGGCTATGCCGTGGTTCCTCAATGGCTTCTCACCCCCAGGGGAAGAAGCTAATGTCCTCCCAAATACTGGTCCCAAAATCCATAGGGCACTAACATCTCACTTTGTCCTAGGCATATGTGTTGATAATTCTGGAATTGCCACAGCTGCTAGTGGTCTGGAGTCCCTCAAGCTGGCTACTGGTCCTGCCACCCTGGGGTTAAAACCTCTGACTCAAAAGGTCCTGGACTTGGCTCCCAGAGCACTGTGCTGGCCACTCCCTGCTGGGCTGCTGGACTGTCCTCAGGAGGAAGTTAGCTTCTCTGTGTTGTTCTGTGGGTTCAGGAGCTCCAGAGATTGTTCAGAGTCCCCCTTTTACAGGTTTTTCAAGTGGTGTGGGCTGGAGGGCCATGGAAATGCTGTTTCTACTTTGCCATCTTGGCTCCAACCCCTCATTCTAATTCTTTATACAATATGACTAATGGGAAAATATATTTAGTAGGAATGTATATATTGTTCCTATATCAGATTGCATGCCATCTTGGAGAGGGGACAGGGGAAAGAAGGGGAAAAAGTAAAAAGTTTATGGAAATGAATGCTGAAAACTAAAAATATATAAATTAACATTGTTAAAAAGAGAAATAAAACTTAGGACTAGATTTCAAACCTAGTGTGATTTGGATTATTGACATTGGCAAATAGCTGTACATAACACCATCAAATGAAAAGAATCTTCCCAGAATTTCCCAGTTTCAATAACTTGGAGGTGATGCGAGATGGTGGTGTAGATAATATGATTCAAACTTCAAGTTATTTTGAATAAGGCACTAGGTGATACAATGGATCAAGCATTGAGCCAAGAGTCAGAAAGACCTGAGTTCAAATAAAACCTCAGATATTTACTAGCTGTGTAAATCTGGGCAAGTCATTTAACCTGTCTTTTCTAAAACTTCCTCAAACCTATAATGGGAATAGCAAGATTTATCTATAGGGGTTGTTGCTGAGGATAAAATGAAAGAATATTTGTAAAGTGCTTAGCACAGGACCTGGTAAATACTACACACTATACAAATGTTATTCCCTTTACTCACCTTTCTCTACTTGTGACCCTTTTCTCTCCAGTATTATCCTTCTTCTCAAACCCTATTCTCCACCACCCTTCTTAACTTACCTTTCAATTGTATACATATGCTGTTTATATATGGATATTCCAAAATATGGCTCTCTATTTTTTAGTGTTTGATTTTTCCCAAATTACATGTAAAAATAATTTTAGCATTTATTTTTAAAACTTTGAGTTCTGAATTCCCTTCCTTCCTCTCTCTTCACCCACCTCACTTAGAAGGCAAGCAATTCAATATAGGCTGTACATGTGTAGTCATGCAAAACATTGCCATAATAGTCATATTGTGGGCAGAGTAGAAACAGGACCTTCATTCAGCTCCAGCTTCAACTCCCTCCAATTCCTGTAAAAGGTGACTCTGAACAAACTTTGGAGCTACACAACCCACAAAATGACACAGAGAAACTAACCTCCCACCGAGGACAGTCCGGCAGGCCAGGGCAGCAAGCAACCAGCACAGTGATCTGGGAGCCCAGCCCAGCCCCAAGCAAGCTGAAGGTTTTAGTCCCAGGGTGGCCTAACCAGTGCCAGATGGAGGGACTTCATATCACCAGCAGCTGTGGCAGTTTCCAGAATTATCAACCAGTAGATGCTAAGGACAAAGTGAGAGGACAATGCAGTGTGGACTTTGGGATCTGGTAGCTTGGGAGTACACCAACTCTTATCCCCTGGAGGGTGAAGCCTCTGAGGCACAGCCATGTCTGCCGTCATGGGGCAGCTTCACCTCCTGGCCTGCAGACTGTAGGGGAACCAGGCCACCAGTCTGAGGTATAATCACTCTTGCTTTAACCTGCTTGGATCTGGATTGTGGTCTAGGGTGGAAATCCTAGGGTATGTGACCAGCTTTTGAGAGCATGTGAAGGCTTCAGAGAGGGCACCCAACTAATAACTTCGGCACCTGAGAAAGCCCCAGTATTTGGTACAAAGCTCCCCTTTCTAGTGTCAGAGTAATACTGTGGCAAAAAGCTCAGAAGGAAAGTAATTGAGTGACAACATGAGAAAATGATGGAAGCAAAGCAAACAAAGAAATCCAACATTAGACTCCTATTCAGGGGACAAAAAGGATCAAAGCATGGAACAGAAGGAAGACAGTGAAGGAAGAACTCCTGCACCAAAAGCTCCCAAGAAAAATAAGATCTGGTTACAAGCCATAGAGGAGCTTTAAAAGGATTTTGAAAATCAAGTAAGAGAAGTGGAAGAAAAACTTGGAAGAGAAATGAGAAGGATGCAAGTAAATTATGAAATGAGAGTCAACAACCTGACTGAAGAAAATAACACATTAAAAATATAGTAACTAAAATGGCAAAAGAGGCTCAAAAAGGCAATGAGGAGAAGAATGTCTTAAAAAGCCTAATTGGCCAGATGGAAAAAAAATCTCAAAAGCTCACTGAGGAGAATCCCTACTTCAGAATGAGACTGGAGCAAATGGAAGCTAGTGATTTTATGAGAAATCAGGATACTATTAAACAGATCCAAACAAATGAAAAAATAGAAGGCAATGTGAAATATCTCATTGGGAAAACCAATGACATGGAAAAGAGGTCCAGGAGAGAAAATTTAATAATTATTGGACTTTGGGAAAGCCATGACCAAAAAAAGAACCTACAAATCATCCTCCAAGAAATTCTTAAGGAAAATTACCCTGATGTTTTAGAACCAAAGGGCAAAATAAAGGTTGAAAGAATCCCCCAATCATCTCCTGAAAAAGATCCCAAAAAGAAAACTCCTAGAAATAGTATAGGTTCTGGAATTCACAGATCAAGTAGAAAATATTACAAGCAGCCAGGAAGAAACCATTAGAATACTGTGGAAACACAATCAGGGTAACACAGCATCTGGCAGCTTCTACACGATGTAGAAACAAATGTTTAAAAATTGTTTTTTTACATACAGCGGGGAAATAGGATATACAAGTGCTGGGGTATAAAGACCCATCTTGCCCTACTATAAAGTTAGGGGTGGTGAAGAGGGAATGCATAAGACAGAACAGATTAGGAGAGGGGGTATTCAGTAAGTTTGCTGTTTTTGGAGGGGGTAGGGGAAAGACAGGAAGAGGAAAAAAAATTAACTCAAATCTTGTATTGTGTTAGGTTTTGCTTATTTATTACCTTGTTTCAGAACAACCAGAAACATTTTATTATTAAGTGCCTCCTGTAAATTCTGCTGGCTTTGAAATTATGTTGTTTTTTGAAATAATATGAAATGTTATCACTTTATCATCCATTTGCCCTTGGAAGCATGACCTTAAATAGTTTTCAAGGGCAAAGACTTTGTGCCAAAAGTAGTCCCTATACTATACATATATATATATTTTTTTAATTATACATACACATATACTATATATATATATATATATACACACACATACTGTAAAAGTATAATTTGATAGCAGAGATCTGTGTGTTAACATGAGGTCACTACGCAGAAATCATTTCAGTTCCATAAGAAAACAAGTTTGTATTGATGTATTTTCATCACTTCATTTACTATCCCTACTTAATTTGGAAAAAATGTATTTTTCATCATGAATACAATAAAATTCAGAAAGTGATTTTTATATCATTTATGTATGGAGCACATTCCCATTCAACCTTTGATATGAGGAAAGGTGTCAATTGTAGTTTCAAATTCAAAGATCTACCAGTGGAAATATAAAGATCCTGGTATGATTTAATAGCAATATGAGAAATAGTCTCAGACTTGTATTTGCAAAGTGATATAATAAGTGATTAAAAGCTATGAGAGATTTGTTGGAACAGACTTGCTAACATCAGAGCTTCTTAATTGTTTCTCAGTGCTTTGTAAACTTTAAAGTATTATTTAACAGATAGCTATTATTGATTACATTTTTCAGTCCTTTCTCTGTTAAGATATTATTCAAGTGTGAATTTGAGAAGGATGCAAAACTATGGTTCATTTTTATTAGCTTGTTTTAATTCATTATCTCGTACTACTCTGGTGATTGTAATGGTCTACTTTAATTTGTAATATATGTCACTATATTTTTATAAAATGAGTTTTTATTATACTACTCGTAACAAAATTGTTAGAACCTATTTTTAAGTACATTGTTGGCAATTTCAGCAGACTAAGCCAATATTGGTTTAATTACCCTGATACATGAGTCAGTTTTAATTAAGGTTCTCTTGGTGTTGGGTGAAATAAGCAAAGAGAAAATCTATATTGTGATTCCTGAAGTGCCCTGATGTAAAATAATAATAATTAATAACACATGATTATAGTAATAAAGATATATATTTTAAAAAATATTGTGGAGGTGAATGTTTAAAACGAAAAATAAATTATTTTTTTAAAGTATGCTTCACTCTGTATTCAGACACCATCAGTTCTTTAGGGATGAGGAGCATTTTTCATTATTAATCCTTCAGAGTTGTCTTGAATTATTGTATTGCTGAAAATAGATCACCTTACAATACTGCTTCATACACAGTACATTTCACTTGGTATGAGTTCAGGTAAATATTTCCAGGATTTTGGAGACCATCTTGCTCATCATTTCTTATACTGCAATAGTGTTCCATCATATTAACATGCCACAATTTTTTCAGTCATGCCCCAATTGTTGGGAATCCTCACAATTCCCAATTCTTTGCCACCAGAAAAAAGCCTCCATAAGGATTTTTGTACTTATACTTTCTTAATCATTATGTTTTTTTTACATCACTTGGGATACAATTATAGCATTAGTACTGCCAGGTCAAAGGGTATTCATAATTTCATAGCCCTTTGGCCATAGCTCTAAATGGCTCTACAGAAAATAGATCAAGGAGAGACAATTTAAAAATTATTGGACTACCTGAAAGCCAAGATCAAAGAAAGAACCTAGAAATCACCCTTCAAGAAATTCTCAAGGAAAATTGCCCTGATGTTTTAGACCCAGAGGGCAAAACAGGTTGAAAGAATCCACCGATCACCTCCTGGAAAAGATCCCAAAAAGAAAACTCCCAGGAATATTATAGCCAGGTTCCAGAATTCCCAGATCAAGGAGAAAATACTACAAGCAGCCAGGAAGAAACAATTTCAACATTGTGGAAACACAATCAGAATAGCATAGGACCTGGCAGCTTCTACACTGAGGGATCGAAGGGCATGGAATGTGATATTCCAGAGGGCAAAAGAGCTGGGACTGAACCCAAGGGTCACCTACCCAGCAGAACTGAGTATTTTGTTTCAGGGGAAAATATGGTCATTCAGTGGAATAGAGGACTTTCAAGCATTCTTGAGGAAAAAACCAGAGTTGAATAGAAAATTTGACATCCAGACACAAGAAGCAAGAGATGCCTGAGAAGGTAATCAGGGAAAAGAAATGAAAAGGAACTTATCAAAGTTGAACTATTTACATTCCTACATGGAAAAACAGTAACTGTGACTGATGAAACCTCTCTCAGTATGAAAATAATGGAAGAAGAGTGTATGGTCATTTGAATACATATGTGAATGTGTATGTATATGTTTACAGTTATATATGGATAGAGGGCATAGGTTGAATTTGTTGGGAAGGGAGGATACTTAAGGGGTGAAATTATGAGGTGAGAGAAGAAAGTGGCAAGAGGAGATGGGGAGAGACAGGGTAGGGTAAACTATCTCATGTAGAAGAAGCAAGGGGAAGTGGCTACAGGGGAGAGGAAGAATAGGAAGGCAAAAAGGCAAAACCACATTCTCATTGAATTTGGTTCAGGGAGAGAATAACATACATACTAAATGGCATATCTAAACCTGCATCAAAATAGGGGAAGGGGGTTAAGAGGAGGGATGATGGATGGGAGGGCATTTGTGGAGGGAGGGGTGGTTGGAAGTACCCACTATAGAAGAGGGACAGGATCAAGTCGGGAATGGACCAGGTGGGGGATGGGATGAGGGGGAGGGTATTATAAGCAACCTTGTACAATATATCTACTATGATAATGTTTTGCATAGCTAGACATGTACAACGTATACTGAATTACTTATCTTCCCAGAGGGAATGGATGACAAGGGAGGAAGGGAATGGATATGAAATTCGAGCTCTTAAAATTAAATGTTTCTTATATATGTATGTATGTATATGTATATATATATATATATACTATTATTAATACTCTTTTGCTTGTAATTGGGAGGTAACATGTGCAGGCATTGGGGCACAGAGATTCACCTTTCTCTAATGGAAAAGTTGAAGGGGGTATGGGAGAAAATACGGGAGAGAGCAGATTGGAGGGAGCGATATCTTGTGGGACTGCTATTCTGGGATGATTGGTAGGGGAAAAACGGGGGGGAAATTGTAACTCAAAATCTGGTGGAAATGAATGATATAAAACAGAAGTTAATAAAGTATTTGCTTTTTAAAATTGCCCTGATGTTTTAGACCCAGAGGGCAAAATAGAGGTTGAAAGAATCAACAGATCACCTCCTGAAAAAGATCCCAAAAAGAAAATTCCCAGGAATATTATAGCCAGGTTCCAGAATCCCCAGATCAAGGAGAAAATACTACAAGCAGCCAGGAAGAAACAATTTCAGTCTTGTGGAAACGCAATCAGAATAGCACAGGACCTTGCAGTTTCTACACTGAGGGATCGAAGGGCATGGAATATGATATTCCAGAGGGCAAAAGAGCTGGGAATGAACCCAAGGGTCACCTACCCAGCAAAACTGAGTATCTTGTTTCAGGTTAAAATATGGTCATTCAGTGGAATAGAGGACTTTCAAGCATTCTTGAGAAAAAACCAGAGTTGAATAGAAAATTTGACATCCAGACACAATAAGCAAGAGATGCCTGAGAAGGTAATCAGGGAAAAGAAATCAAAAGGAACTTATCAAAGTTGACCTATTTACATTCCTACATGGAAAAACAATAACTGTGACTGATGAAACTTTTCTCAAAATGAAAATAATGGAAGAAGGGTATATGGGCATATGAATACATATGTGAATGTGTGTATATATGTTTACAGTTATACATGGATAGAGGGCATAGGTTGAATTTGTTGGGAAGGTATGATACTTAAGGGGTGAAATTATGAGGTGAGAGAAGAAAGTGGCAAGAGGAGATGGGGAGAGACAGGGTAGGGTAAACTATCTCATGTAGAAGAAGCAAGGGGAAGTGGCTACAGGGGAGAGGAAGAATAGGAAGGCAAAAAGGCAAAACCACATTCTCATTGAATTTGGTTCAGGGAGAGAATAACATACATACTAAATGGCATATCTAAACCTGCATCAAAATAGGGGAAGGGGGTTAAGAGGAGGGATGATGGATGGGAGGGCATTTGTGGAGGGAGGGGTGGTTGGAAGTACCCACTATAGAAGAGGGACAGGATCAAGTCGGGAATGGACCAGGTGGGGGATGGGATGAGGGGGAGGGTATTATAAGCAACCTTGTACAATATATCTACTATGATAATGTTTTGCATAGCTAGACATGTACAACGTATACTGAATTACTTATCTTCCCAGAGGGAATGGATGACAAGGGAGGAAGGGAATGGATATGAAATTCGAGCTCTTAAAATTAAATGTTTCTTATATATGTATGTATGTATATGTATATATATATATATATACTATTATTAATACTCTTTTGCTTGTAATTGGGAGGTAACATGTGCAGGCATTGGGGCACAGAGATTCACCTTTCTCTAATGGAAAAGTTGAAGGGGGTATGGGAGAAAATACGGGAGAGAGCAGATTGGAGGGAGCGATATCTTGTGGGACTGCTATTCTGGGATGATTGGTAGGGGAAAAACGGGGGGGAAATTGTAACTCAAAATCTGGTGGAAATGAATGATATAAAACAGAAGTTAATAAAGTATTTGCTTTTTAAAATTGCCCTGATGTTTTAGACCCAGAGGGCAAAATAGAGGTTGAAAGAATCAACAGATCACCTCCTGAAAAAGATCCCAAAAAGAAAATTCCCAGGAATATTATAGCCAGGTTCCAGAATCCCCAGATCAAGGAGAAAATACTACAAGCAGCCAGGAAGAAACAATTTCAGTCTTGTGGAAACGCAATCAGAATAGCACAGGACCTTGCAGTTTCTACACTGAGGGATCGAAGGGCATGGAATATGATATTCCAGAGGGCAAAAGAGCTGGGAATGAACCCAAGGGTCACCTACCCAGCAAAACTGAGTATCTTGTTTCAGGTTAAAATATGGTCATTCAGTGGAATAGAGGACTTTCAAGCATTCTTGAGAAAAAACCAGAGTTGAATAGAAAATTTGACATCCAGACACAATAAGCAAGAGATGCCTGAGAAGGTAATCAGGGAAAAGAAATCAAAAGGAACTTATCAAAGTTGACCTATTTACATTCCTACATGGAAAAACAATAACTGTGACTGATGAAACTTTTCTCAAAATGAAAATAATGGAAGAAGGGTATATGGGCATATGAATACATATGTGAATGTGTGTATATATGTTTACAGTTATACATGGATAGAGGGCATAGGTTGAATTTGTTGGGAAGGTATGATACTTAAGGGGTGAAATTATGAGGTGAGAGAGGAATGTGGCAAGAGGAGATGGGGAAAGACTGGATAGGGTAAACTATCTCATGTAGAAGAAGCAAGGGGAAGTAGTTGCAGGGAAGGGGAAGAACAGGAAGGGAAAAAGGCAAAACAATATTCTCATTGAATCTGGCTCAGGGAGAAAATGACATACATACTAAATTGGATATCTCACCCTGCTGTAGAGTAGGGGGAAGGGGGATGAGAGAGGGGATGATGCAGGGGAGGGCATTCTGGGGGGAGGGGAGATTGGAAATACACACTTTTGGAGAGGGACAAGATCAAAGTAGGGAATGGACCAGGTGGGGAGTGGGATGTGTAGGAGGGAATTATAAGCACCCCTTTACAATATATCTACTATGGTAATGTTTTGCATAGCTAGCCATGTACAACACATACTGAATTCCTTATCTTCCCAGAGGGAATGTGTGACAAGGGAGGAAGGAAATGGACCTGAAATTCGAGGTCTTAAAAGTAATTGTTTCAAATATATATAAATACTGTTATTAATACTATTTTGCATGTAATTGGGAGATAAGATGTGCAGGCATTGGAGCACAGAGATTCACCTTGCTCTAATGGAAAAATTGAAGGGGTTATGGGAGAAGATATGGGAGAGAGCAGATTGGATGAGGGGATATCTTTTGGGACTGCTATTCTGGGATGGTGGGTAGGGGAAAATGGCGAAAAAATTGTAACTCAAAATCTGGTGGAAATGAATGATGTAAACCAGAAGTTAATAAAGCATTAAAAAAAAAAAAGATATTGAGTTCTAAATTTTCTCCTGCTCCCACCACTGGTCCCTCCCCGAGACACCATACAATCTGATAAACAATATATATATATATAGTGCATATTTAACACATTTTCATATTAGTCACTTTGAAAAGAAGAATTAGAAGCAATAGGAGAATCCACAAGAAGAAAGAAACAGAGAGAGGGAGAGAGAGCAAATAGTATGATTTGATCTGCATTCAGGCTCCATAGTTCTTTTTCTGGATGTGGATAGCGTTTTCCATCATGAGTCTTTTGGAGGTAGCTTAGATTCTTGTCTTGGTGAGAAAAGCTAAGTCTACCAAATATACTCATTACACAACATTGCTGTTACTGTGTACAATATTCTCCTCGTTCGGCTCACTTCACTCAGCATCAGTTCATGTATGTCTTTCAAGGTTTTTCTGAAGTATTCTTTCCTTCCATCATTTCTTACATTTTCTTATGTTCCATCATGTTCATATACCACAACTTGTTTAGACATTCCCCAATTGATGGCCAGCCCCTCAACTTCCAAGTCTTGGCCACAAAAGGAGCTGCTAAAAAATATTTACATATATGAGAGTCATTTTCCCGTTTTTATGATCTCTTTGGGATAAAGACTTAGAAGTGGTATTGCTTTGTCAAATTATATCCCTTTGGGCATAGATCCAAATTTCTCTCCAGAATAGTTGCATCAACTCACAGCTCCACCAACAATGAATCAGTCTTACAATCTTCTCACATCTTCTCCAACATTTGTCGTTTTTCTATTTTGTCATGTGAGCCAATCTGAAAGGTGTGATATAGTACCTCAGTTATTTTGATTTGCATTTCTCCAATAAATGTTGATTTAGAATAGTTTTTCATATGACAGTGGATAGCTTTAATTGCTTCTTCTGAAAACTGCCTGTTCAGATCTTTTGACCCTATAATAATAGAGGAATGACTTGTATTCTTATAAATTTCACTTAGTTCTCTGCATTTTGGAAATGAGGCATTTATCAGACGCACTGGTTTTAAAATTGTTTCCCAGTTTTCTGTTTTCTTTCTAATCCTGGTTGCATTGGCTTTGTTTGTACAAAAACTTTTCAATTTAATATCATAAAAATTACTCATTTTACATTTCATAGTATTCTTTATCTCTTGTTTGGTCATAAATTCATTTTCTGCTAGCTCCATTATTCCAGGATTTTTCCTGACGCAATGTTTTCTGGGTTTTTAGAGGTCAGTAAGGGAGAATAAGAGCAACTTATTCTTTCATCTTGGCTCCTGGAAGGGATTCAAGTAATTCTGTTTTTTAATGCATTTTTCTCCTCATTGATTTTTGTAACTGTTGTACCATTAGGCCTCTTTTGTTTTCAAGGTGTTATTTTCTTCAATTATTTTTGTCCCGTTTACCCAACTATTGATTCATTTTTCATGATTTTCTTGCATCACTGTCATTTATTTTTCCAATTTCTCCTCTACCTCTCTTACTTGAGTTTCGAAATATTTTTTCAGCCTTCCCGTGGAGCAAAGTCAATTCATTTTTTCTTGTAAGTTCTTGATGTAAGAGCTTTGACTTTGTTATCTCTTTTGAGTGTGTCTTGATCTTCATTGTCGCTATAGTAGAGTTTTTCTTTGTTTGCTTATTCTCAGTCTGTTCCTTGACGTTTGACTCTGCCTTGCACTCTTCTTCCAGGGTGGAGGATGCATTATCCCAGTGTTCAGGGCTTGTGCACCTGTTGTCGTAAATCGTTCTAGAGACCTCTAAGTTTTCAGTTCTTCCAAGACAGTAAGATCTGAGGAGAGGTATTTACTACTTTACTGGTCTGTGCTCTGGCCTATGAATGAAGACAAACTTTCTTTTCTTCCCTAGAGCTAGGATGAGGATCTCTGTTCCACTGCAGCTGCAAGCTCTGGCGTGCTAATTCTCCTCTTTGCCCTGAGACGGCTGCCCAGGACTGAGAACCAAAGCAACAGAGACTGGGTGAAGCAGCAGAGTGCCGCCCCTAAAGCCAGCAAAGAGACCTCGGTAATCTCCTTCTGATCAGTTTTTTAACCCCCTTACCCTGTGTGAGCTGAGAGTTCTGGAAGTAGCCACTGTAGCTGCATAGTAAGTGGCTCCCAGGCCTGCTCCTGGTTTGCTGCATCCAGATCTATGCTGGTGCAATGTACCATGCTCCACTCTCACCCAGGCATGACAGACTTTTTCTGTCAACCTTCTAAGTTGTCTTTGGTTGAAAACTTATTTCACCCTGTCCTTTGTGGATTCTGCTGCTCTAGGGATTGTTCTGTGGCATTATTTAAAGGTGCTCAGAGAGGTTGGGGCGGGGTGGGGGAAGAGAAACTAAAGCAAGTCACTGCCTTTTCTCTGTCATCATGGCTCCACCTGGATGCCTATTTTATAAAGTGAACAAAAACATAGGAAATTATTTCTCTCCCTGCCCCAAGTATTTTACATAAAGAAAGAGGAATTGGATGGGGTGGCTAGGTGGTGCAGTGAGTAACAGCACTGCCTGGAGTACGGAGGACCCAGGATCGGTCTGACACATAAATAACTAGTGTATAACCTTGAGCAAGTTACTTAATCCCGATTGCTTAAATAAAAAAGAAATAGGAATTGAGACTGTATCTGTGGTTTCAATGGTATAGGGAAATTTCAGATGAGGGAAGTTTCTTGACCAAAGTAGCTTGGAACCTTCTCTAAAACTTGTAGTCTTGGAGAATTCACAAGAGCACTGAGAAGTTAAGCATTTTGCCCAAGATCACACAGCCAATATGTGTCAGAGATGGTACTTGAACCCAACTCTTCCTAATTCAATGAACATTTCTCTATGATCCCCTTAGGTTAGAATGGTTTGCCAAAGTTTTTTTTTCATTTTTATTAACTTAGTGTGCATTTAAATTATTTGTAACTTCAATGCTCATCACAGTGACTGACATATAATTATTACTTTAATAAGTTACTCTTGAGTGATTGACTCAACTACCCAAATGTGAAAAACCCACTAAATAAACAGATAAACATCATTGGTCACTGAAGGCCTCTATCTAGAAGAGTCATTAATGGAATAGCAGGTTGACAGTCCCAAAGAATATACTCTCCTTAACTGAGTGTAACACGATTAGATAATAATAATAATAATAATGATAATCATGTTTATATCATTCTTCAGTTTTGCAAATAATTATATATACATTATTTTATTTGATCCTCATAGTACGTTTTTGAGATAAATTCTGTAATTATTTTAATTATTTTCATTTTAAAGAGAAGAAAACTGAGATGAAGTGAGGATAAGTTACCCAAAGTATGGTGGAGGGGAAAGAATGCTACCTCTGGCTTCAGAAAACCTGGGTCTAAGTCCCACCTCTGAAACTTCTTATATACTTACATGACCTCAGGCAAGTTCCTTAATCCCTAGGTCTCAGTTTCTTCATCTATAAAATGAGAGATTAGACTAGATGAAGTCCCTTTCTGCACTAGATCTATGACTTAAGTGTCTGAGATGGAATTAAAACGTATTTTTTCTGACTCCAAATCTAGCACTCTATCACCATCTCCTATGCCTCTGTTGACTGTATAAACTAAACTAAAATTATATCTTATAGCTTCAGATTCCAGTATATCATCCATCCCTGTGCACATATAAATTAAACAAATGTTTTCTTCTCCATGAAGAAAAGAAAAATGTTCCTTTTTATGGGTTCTTCTATTTCCCTTTACAAGCATCTGGTCATTGATGTCTCTAGTTTTACAGACTCATGCAAAACATGTCAATAACCATTTGGATCTATTTGACCAAAGGCTGACAGATGCCAAGGAATTTCATTACAATCTCCCAAAGTGTCATGTCTTGATTAAAGCTACTATCTCCAAAGGGCTTATGGATGTGTGTGTGTATATATATATATATATATATATATATATATATATATATATATATATATATATATATATATATATATCTTCCAGGCTCTGTGCAGCTGTCACATAACTCACATTTTCAAATATTCCTACAAAAGTTGGGACTAGGCTTGGCACTTGCTCTAACACACTAATGTCAGTGATAACTATTAACTGACTTCTACAACTTTCATCTAATATTTTTTTAGTTTTTTTTTAAAGCAATTGGGGTTAAGTAACTTGCTCAAGGTTGCATGGCTAGTGATTATCTGTGTGTGGGTGCTCATTTTCTGAGGCCGGATTCGATCTCGGGTCATCCCAACTCCAAGGCTGGCACTCTTACTCACTGCATCACCTAGCCGCCCCTTTCATCTAATATTTAAAAGTGCTTGGCATATATCTCCTAATACTCACAGCAATCGATTCCCACTAAACTGAGTAAAAAAACAACAACTTTTGAAAAATAGTCACTTGCCAAGGATAGGTGAAAGATCCTGAAAACAAACTTAGGCCTTGATACTTTTAGGTTCTAGTTTGAGTTTCTTATATGATGTTTATAGGATCACAGAATGAACCATAGATTATAGAGACTGTTGTCCAGTGGGCATTTTCAGGGCCCATGAAAGCCTTTTTCAACAGTGCTTTGTTGGAGATTCTGTAGTTAGTGTGAGCACTGGGGCCAGGGGTGACAAATAGGTCTTAGAAACAGGTTGAGAATCTAATATTTGATAGAGTGAGTCAAGTCTTGATTAGGGGATTATATCTGACCTAGGGGAGTGAGCAAAAGTTCAAAGTAAAGAAAGAATTCAGATAGGGAATGAGGGGACTACTATAGAAGAAAAATTAATATAGTTGGAGATAAGACCAAAACAGGAAGGAATCAGAGAATACCACAGAGTCAAATTTCAAAAAAGAAACAAAAAAATGGGAACAAGGAAGACCATATGAATGAAAGTGACATTAACAATTAGGAAAATCAATCAATGAGGTCAGAGACCCTAGTCTATGCAATTGGAAATGGGAAGAAAGGAAAGGAAGGTAGAGGAATGTGAAGAATAGAGAAGAAGTGGGGGAGGGAATGAGAGAAGAGGTGAGAGGATGAGAAGAGAGGAGAGGGAAGGGAAGAGGAAAGGAAAGGAAAGGATGGAAATGGACAGAAAGGGATGAGAGGGGAAAGAAACTTGCAGTATGGAATATATATCTTCAAACATTTACAACATTGACATGTGGAAGAAATATTCAAATTATTCTAGAGTATAGCACTTGGAGCTATGAATAGAATATAATGAGAAGCAGATTTCTGTTCAATAGAAGGAAAAGCTTTCTAACCATTAAGAGCTACCCAAAAGCAGAGTAATATGCCTAAGAAGGTCATAAAATCCTCAATTCTATAGCTCTTCTCATTAAGGCTAAATGACCATTGGTTAAAGATATTAATAAAAGATTCTTTTTCAAGGTATGGATTGAACTAGATGGCATCTGGTAGCCTAATGATTCCAAATCTGAGATTCTATTATTCAGTTCAAGACTATAGATAGCTTATATATAGCAATTTGTCCAATCCATACAAAAATTGGCACACGGTTTCTGCCATCTTTCAACTTTCTTCAACTAACCCCACCAGTCTTGACAGCTGGTATTTTACAGGTCATATAGCTATCACAATCATTATAAAGCCTAGCCTATTTTTCACTCCATTTTTTTTAAGTGACAACTTCTCAGTAATATATGTCCAACATTTCTTGGACATGTTTGAGTGGTCTTTACACCAACAGTGACTACTGTGCTTCAGTAGAAAAAATGTATTTCCTCTCACTTTTTTCACCAGCATCATTTTGTTCTTCTGGGAATTCAAAGGCAATACTGACAGACCACAGAGTTTCGCAAGCAAAAAAATAGACTAAAAATTCAAGGTATAGAAGTTCTAACCTATATTCTACCACCTATTCAACAGTCTGAAACTGACCAAGTTCATTCTGAATACTAAAGTCTTTTAACCTTGATGAACTATCTAATATTTTTCCTGTAGTATGCCAAGAAAGCCTTGACTCAGTAATAAGTATGACAATCTATGAACCTGAAAAGAGAATTTTCCTCTAATAGTGAGCTAGTGATGGAGAATCATATACAATGACAATTTGAGAGAATTACAACACCTACTTTCAGTTTCCATCTTGAGAAAGGCTACTTGCATAAGGATGAAGTTTGTTTAAACATATCTATATTAAAGGCCCTAGAAATACTTTTTGCCATTACATATTATTCTATGGGCTTTTGAAACATGTTTTTAAAAGATTTTTTTTTCAAAAATGCTAGAGAAGGCGTGGCTAGGTGGCACAGTGAGTAGAGCGTCGGCCCTGAAGTCAGAAGGACCTGATTTCGGTTCCGGCCTCAGACACTTCACGCACACACAAACAAAACCTAGCCGTGTGACCTCGGGCTAACTTGCTTAACCCCAATTGCCCTCCAAAAAGCAAAAAAAACAAAAACAAAAAAAAATGCTAGAGAAACGTGCTAGAGAAAAACTCAATAAAGTACTGCTTAATTTACTGAAAGCTAAAGGTTTGACTTCATATTTCCTCTTACTGACCCGACATTTTCTATTAAAAATATTAGTGGAATATGAAAAGAATTCTAACCCAAGTTTCCACAGCCTCCCAGAATGTGGAGAACCCATTAGTGTAAAATTGCTTGAGTTCCTCCTCCTCCTTGATAAAAATAATTATAGCAAACATTACATTTATATAGTACTTTAAAGTTTTCAAAGTACATTAGCTTATTTGATCCAGCAATATAATTATAACATAATTATAGATAACTTTCTTCTGAAGGCTCTAAGGGACCTCCAGACATGGTTGCAATATTCTTACTGAAAGTTTCAAAAGAGAAGTGAATCCCAGGAAACCCATGGTGATGCAAAATGTTGTGCTTTTGGTGCTTGGAATCAAGTTCAAAGATTAATATATATCTCAGAAAATTCATATATCATAAAATAATATATCTCAGAAAATTCAGTGTTTGTAAATTGAGTTTGAAAACAGATTTTGAAAAAAAATGTAGAAAAATGAAAACTGGCAATTTACCATAATATTTTATTGTAGTTGAATAATTGCAGGAGGTTAAACACAGCAATGTTCTTCCTTTTTCCATTTATTAATGAATGAGGATGTGTACAAATTCAAGAAATAAATATAAAAGACTTGGAAGTGACACTGAAATTTTTTTTAACATCCAGTCACATAAAAATCATTTTACTGTAGCTCTAAAACTCAGAAATAAATTATTTTAGTATCTAATTTAATGAAGTACTCACTTTGAAAGGAAATTCTGGCTTCTTTGGAAGAAATTATTTCAGCTATCGGCAGTTACTATGGAAAAGATACATAGCAAGCTCAACTTCCTCACTGTAAAAAAAGCGCATCTTGGGAACCTATTGGTCATTCTCCCCATAAAATTTTCAGAATTGTTTTTTTATTATCTTAAAATTTAAATGGAACAAGTAATATATTAAATGCATTTATGTTTATTCAGAGCTATCTTCCATGTAGTTTTTTGTTACTGAATCTAGGGCATTAACTGAGAAACTTTCAAATACTCATTTATGATATAAGATGAGGATGGAGAGTGAAAATGAGATAGTCATCTCCCTACTATGTTGCTGAACTACCTTACCCTCTTCACAGGAGAATAAATTTACAGCTGGAATGATTTTCAAATGCCATCTAATCCAGCCCCTCCAGTTTACAGATGAGAAAACTGAAAACCAGAGAATTTAAATGACTTATACAAGGTCATCCAAATAGAAACATCTTTAGTTCAAACATTCCAGCTCCTTCCATGAACACCTACACACGTAATGGTGGTCATCCCCTGTCATCCTGATCTATATCTTGTCATGGGACTCAAGATGACTCCAGAGGAGTGAGGCTGTGACCTTGCATAGGCCTCCCTCACTTAAGTTCAATTCACTTGCAAATCATGGCATCATCTTCCTGATGCCATTATCCTCTTCGAGAATGAAGTACAAACACAATTAATGAATGAGAATTCATCATATCAAAGTATCCCCAGGGTCACTATGCTCTCATACTTTGACTATTTCGCTTAAGTATGTGCCTTTCTATCACCACTTTCCACTTACTAATTCAAAAACAGTAATCACATCAAATAAACCTTTCAGTTTCTGGGGATGATATGTCAATCAGTCTTTCCTTTGACTTCACTCACCACCCTGTAGCTTGCTATACCAAATCAAACCTCCCTGGCCACCATTTCCCTTACACATGCCTCCTTGACCTAGTAGAGCATCAGCACTTTCAGTGCAGAGACTTTCTTGATTTTTTGATGATGTTATTGTTTGTTGTTGTCACTGTCAAAGTCACTCTTGTTGTTGTTGTTTGGACCCCCAAAGCTTGGCACAGTGCCTGGCACGTACTAAGGACATAATAAATAATTTTTCATCTTTTTGTGAAGAGCACATCTCAATGTTTGTTATTATAATCAAATTTTTCCATAATGTTTATTATTAACTATTAGTGTCTTTGGTTTCCAGAATGATAGCCTGCAGCTGATAGCATATATGTTTTTCTAGGAGCAAAGAAATATGGACAATTTTATCAGGAGACCAATCTCACAATCTTGTGAACTGTAACAGCAGTGATCCCTGGTGCTCTCATTTAACTAAATGAGAATTTTAATCCTGCCCCACTGGATAAGAAAGCTATTCCATGAATGGCAGTGTTCAGTAAGTGGCATCTGCTGCTGATGTCAAATCCAATTGAGATCAAGCAGCATAGTCACCAAGTAACAAGAATTTTCTGTTTGATGTGATAGACTTATATATCAGTGAACAGAAGCCTCTAGTGATGTCATAAGAGATGTAGGGAAGAAATGAATATTAATGCTAAAAGGATATCTTTATCCATCAAGGTGTCTTAGAGAATAAAAGTCAGGGGGGAAATGTTACCATTAGCATATATGTGGGCCTAAACTAAAACATCAAGAAACTGAAAATCCAAAGCCAGATAAAAAAAACCATATAAACTTTTATGAATGAGTGGGAGGCTATGGAAAAAAATGTAACTTTTTCTCTCACCTTATGAAGAAATTGTACTGAAATAATGAGTTACAAAGCAGTGCTGCCGTAATCCAGAAGTTGCAATGACCAGACTGCTCAATTTACTCCAGGTTCCAATGCTCCAATGGATCAAGAATATCAGAACATAGATTCTGTCCCACAATGTAAATTGTCGCTCATCAATGGCTGTCCAACTTCTGTAATTTGTCCATGTCATGGGTTCACATGTCATAGAATTGCTCATTTGGATTTGGAATTTACCTTAGAGATAATTTCCTGCAACTCTATCATTTGACAAATGAGAAAACAGAGATCAAGTGATATGCCATGACTTGCCCAAGGTAGCATGTGACACAGATAGCATTTGAAATTAGATTCTCTGAATCTAAATTTATCTCTCTTTCCCTTGTGTAACACTTTCTCTTTCTCTCATATATTTACCAAAGAGGGAATCCAAAATGCTGGGGGTCTTTCCATTTTCTTGACATAGCAAATCTGTGTGTGTGTGTGTGTCTCTCTCTCTCTCTCTCTCTCTCTCTCTCTCTCTCTCTCTCTCTCTCTCTCTCTATATATATATATATATATATATATATATATATATATATATATATATATGTATATATACATACATATATATATATATATAACTTAGACCATCCCACATGCCCAGACAATTTTTTCCCATAATCTATTTCCCTGAAGTCTTTAGTTCATTTCACCTTCAAAATTCTTTTGTGATAGTAAGTTGCAGCTTGTTTATACCCACCCTGCACCTCTCCTCTCCACTGTCCTTTGGGTGATCCTCAACCTCAATTCTTTCAAGACTGCAATGTTACATGCCTTGCAGCCCAATTTACTATAAAAAAGAATTTTAAATGCGACTTCAAAGAGGACTAACTATTCTCTGAAAAAAGGGGGGAAAAGAGATACTGACCTTAAATGGCAAGTGAAAACTTACAATCAAAAGGCCAGCAAATATTGCTAGTTAGATCAAATTGAACTTCAATGATGATGTTTGTTTGCAAATGGACTTTTACAAAGGAAAAATTTTCCCTGTATTCTTTGCCCAAAATGAAGGGGTTTCTTTAAATTAAGAAAAGAACTGCAATAGCACTAATATTAAGAATTTTAAGAGTAATAATATAGCTAGTATTGATATAGTGCATTAAGATTTGCTTAATACTTTATATACATCATCTCATTTGATGCCCACAACAACCCTATGAGTTAGGGACTTCTATTATCCTTATTTTACATTTGGTTAAACTGAGTTTGAAAGAGGTTAAGTGATTTGCCTAGGGTCACACAACTAAGAAATGTCTAATGCACGATATGAACTCAGATGTTTCTAACTTCAAGTCCAATACTTTCACTACCCTGCCTGGAAGTTTAATATGTTATAGTGAAACCAAAATAGGTATCAACTTTTGAATAACTCCAAGGGGAATTGGGGAAGTATAAATAATAATTAATATACTTTGTAGAGGTGAAAATTTATTTTAAATACTTTTTTTTTTATTTTAGCAATTGCAAGTCATACTGTCTTATAGGGAGAAGTCTCTAAGTGAATATATCTGTAGAAAAGACTGTGCTATTTTAAGTGGTATACAGTGGAAGGCATAGTGACAGTATACCTCCTTTCATTCATGTCCCACTCTGTTAGAAGAGCTTGCTTTTAACCAGTAATTTATGCATGCTTACCAATGCAGGTTACATCTTCATTATTTTGCTCATTATTTACTGCTCCAAACTATGCCTCTTCCTTTGGCAAATAGCACACTTAGTTAAGAATAACTCTATTATGTTTCTCTAAGCAGGACTATTGTGGAGGTGACACTTTCCATTTCAACATTGGAAGAGAGCAGATGGCTCTTCACGGCTCCCCACTGGCCAGTCCACAGAGTGGCTTTGATGAAAGCCAGTTGTCTGCCCTCTCAGGGTGAGAGACACAAATACAGTTGCTCTTTGGGGAGAGACCTGGGCAAAAGAAGTAGAAAAATGACAACCCAGAAGGTAAAGAATGGGATGTGAGGAGGACAGGACTACTGAATCACATAGTATAGGTTTATTATCCTAAATGATTGCTGCAGAGATATAAAGACCATTGATATACAATCTCAGTTATGTCATGGGAAAAAGAATACATTTACTCTGACACCTGGGCACCTTGCCCATAACAAAAATGTATCACATAATAAGACTGATTTCCAGCATGAAAAGAAGGTGAATAATATTTATTTCTAGGTATAAATGGTTAAGAAAATCTATCTTTTGAAAAGGTGGCGGAAGGGAGAACCAAACAGAGCACAAAGGAGGAGATTAGGGTTTCAGGGTCAAAAACTAAATATATGCATTTGAGCTTTATGCAAAATGGCATCCCAATGAAGCCTATGGTCTAGAACTTGAAAACATGACAGAAACTTTAAGAGACTGTTGAAATTCTTTCATTAAAATGGAAACAGTCATATCTACCTTTGTTTGAGACCATGGGGCTATAGTCTAAGGTTTGGGGTGTTTTGTTGTTGTTGTTGTTGTTGTTGTTGTTGTTATACAGAGAGTTTCATTATAATTGTATTTGATGTGTTCTCTTTCTGTTTCAACACTTTAAGCCACAAGCAGTCACTAGGAGATGCCCATTAGGATTAAGAATTTCAGAATAAAGGAGGTTATTGTAATACAAGTAGGATGAAAACAACCTAAAGCAAAATCAATGTCACTCAAAGAATTCTCCCTCCCATCCAACTAGTATATTGCATTAAAGGTCATTTTTGGTTATTATTAATATGTTTAGCATTTTAAAGGAAAATAACTATGACTTCTTCTAATCACAGTAAAGTAACTGGAAGTTTCTTAGGCTATACCACTGCCATTAGTAAGCTTGTATTTATCTGAAGGTTAACTAATGAAAACCATAAATCAGCAAATTCCCAACAAGGGTACTGAATGGTAATTCCTATGGCTCTCCAAGACTAATTAATACTCTTGGAGGTGACAATGACTAGTGTTTGTGTGTGATACTCTTACTTTGATGGTATTGTTGGCTTTGATAATCTGCCACCAAGTAGGCAAGATGTTTTCAATGCCATGACAGTAGGCAGAGCTTCCAGAGCAACCATTACACATTCCCTAATTCTTAGGAAAATGTAAGAATAGGCCACAAGTCACCAAGTAGATGCCCAACTACTCTCTGGGGTCATCTGATGTTAATGGCAGTAGACAGTGAATCTTTTCTTAAATTTATTTACTTTTAGTTTACAACATTCAGTTTCACAACCCCTTGCATTCCAAATGTTCACCCCCTTCCTTTCTTCTCCCTCCCCACCAATCTGATATAGGTTTTACAAATACCTTCACACTAAATATTAGTCAAGTTGTAAGGAATTAGGAACAATGGAATGAATAACAAGAAAGAAGGAACAAAACAAAACTAAACGAGAGAGAGAGAGAGAGAGAGAGAGAGAGAGAGAGAGAGCAAGTAGTTTGCTTCAATCTGCATTCAGATTCTGTAGTTCTTTCTCTGGAAGTGTATAGCCCTGTCTGTCATGAGTCTTTTGGAGTTGTATTGCTAAGAGGAGTCCAGTCTAACAAAGTTAGTCATCACAGATACAATGTGTCTGTAATGGTGTACAAAATTCTCCTGGTTCTGCTCCCCTCACTCAGCATCAGTTTAAATAAGTCTCTATGTTATTATGAAGTCTGTCTGCTCCTCATTTCTTATGGCACAATAGCATTCCTTTACTAGTCAATGAATTTTAATGCAAATGTTTATACAATAAGCAATGACTATTTTAGGTACCTGATGTCTGCAAAGTTTATCTCTAATAATTAGCAGGGTTGTTAAACTCAGTATGTTAGACAATGGGGATGCCAGGGTGCCACCACGTCTATAGAATTAGTGACCTTTAAATTTCCAACTAACTTGTAATTGCCAGCATTCTTCAATATTTTACAGTCCTTAAATATATGGCTCTTCCTACATTTCTATTATGCTTATATTTCATTCCCTTTCTGCGTAACTATGATCTAGAGACATTGGTCTTGCTTTTCCTAAGACAAATAACACCATCTCCTGACTTCATGGCTTCTTACATGTCTTCCTTCCATGTCTCTCTCCACATCTCTGCCCCTTGGATTCCTTTAAGACTCAGTTCAAAACCTTTTTTCTACAAGAGGCCCCTCCCAGACCACCTTAATGTGGTAGTGCCTTCTTTCCAAGATAGCTTCTATTTAACCAACATGTGTCCCATATGTACAGAGTTGTTTGAGTGTTCTCTCCTCCATTAAGATGTGAACTGCTTACAGTATCAGCCTTTATACCTAGATCATGCACCCAATTAGACTTGATTTTGGTACATGGTGTTAGATAATGGTCTATGCCCAATTTCTGCCATACTATATTTCAGTTTTCCTAGCAGTTTTTGTCAAAAAGTGAGTTCTTATCCCCAAAACTGGAGTCTTTGGGTTTATCAAACAGTAGGTTACTATAGTCATTGACTCTGAGTCTCGTGTACCCAATCTATTCCATCCATCCACTACTTTATTCCTCAGCCAGTAACAAGTAGTTTTGATGTCAGCTGTTTCATAATACAAATTAAAATCTGGTATAGCTGGTCCACCTTCCTTAGCATTTCTTTTCACTAATTCCCATGATATTCTGGACATTTCGTCCTTCCAAATGAATTTTGTTACTATTTTTTCTAGCTCTATAAAGTAGTTTTTTTGGTAAATTGATTGGTATGGCACGAAATATGTAATTAAATTTGGGTGAAATTGTCATTTTTATTATGTTAGCTTGACCTAGCCATGAGCAATTGATGTTTTTCCAATTAGTTAGATCTGACTTTATTTGTGTGTAAAGTGTTTTGTAGTTGTGTTCATCTGGGTCCTGGGTTTGTTTTGGAAAATAGATTCCAAAATATTTTATGTCTATAGTAACTTTAAATGGGATTTCTCTTTCTATTTCTCGCTGTTGAATTTCATTAGAAATATACAGTAATGCTGAGGATTTATATGGGTTTATTTTATATCCTGCAACTTTGCCAAATTTATTTATTGTCTCAAGTAGTTTTTTACTTGATTTCTAGGATTCTCTAAGGACATCATCATACCATCTGCGAAGAGTGACAGCTTGGTCTCTTCGTTGACTATTTTGATTCATTTGATTTCTTTTTCTTCTCTAATTGCTACTGCTAACATTTCCAGTACCAGATTGAATAAGAGTGGTGATAGTGGACACCTTACCTGTCGGATTTGTGGAGAGGGGAAGACTTTATGACCAAACAAGAATTAGAGAGCATTATAAAATGCAAAATGGATAATTTTGACTACATTAAATTGAAAAGCTTCAGCACAAACAAAGTGAATGTAACAAAGATTAGGAGGGAAGTGGAAAATTGGGAAAGAATTTTTATAACCAATGTCTCAGGTCTCATTTATAAAATATACAGAGAATTGAGTCAAATCTATAAGAATACAAGTCATTCCCCAATTGATAAATGGTCAAAGGATATGAACAGGCAGTTTTCAGAGGAAGAAATTTAAGATATATATAAGCATATGAAAAATTCTCTAAATCACTATTGATTAGAGAAATGCAAATTGAAACAACTCTGAGGTACCACATCTCAACAGTCAGATTGACTAAAATCACAAAATAGGAAAATGACAAATTTTGGAGAGTATGTGGAAAAAATGGAACATTAATACATTTCTGGTGGAGTTGTGAACTGATACAACCATTCTGGAGAGAAGTATTTTGCCTTCCTTTTTGTCCCAGCATTTAGCACAGTGCTTGGAACATAGTAAGCATTTAACAAATTCTTGTTGACTAACCACAACCTAAGCAGTCCTCTGGCATTTCCCTGGAAAGAGTAAAACTTTTAAAGGTTTTCCCAAGCACAGGGCCATCACTGATCTTGTGACATCATGACATCACTGCTTAAGATCTCTGATGTATAATTTACCTTCCCTCACTAAGCAATGGTAATGTAGTTCATTTCCTGTGATCTTCCCCCAGGATGTAATACAACACAAGGAAACAAAGATGGCACATAGGAAAAGCCACATGAACAATCAGACTCTTGCAGAGTTGCACTGCTCTTCCACAAAAAGATCTTACTAGCTCTCCTTTTCTCACAATGCACTGAGCATTTCGATGAGGAGCCATTCAGATATACGAGTAGTCTAAGCACATTCCATGTTTAGGATCACGTTCTACTACCTTAGGATCTGAGGAGATCTAGTAGTCAAGGTGGTGGTAGTAGTTGCATTTGCCTGGCACATATTGTTTTCTGTCTCTGCTTAATGGTGACTCTATTTCAGAAATGCTGCCTCACCTGTCCTATGTGTATACTAGTAGTAAGTACGCACATGAAAACTATGAGAGCAGAGTGGATTCAAACAGGAATACATCTCTGCTCACCATCTGATAGCTTCCCATTATAACTAATTATTCTTTTTTTAAAATTAATTTATTAGTTTAGTTTCAGTTAACAAGATTCAATTCCATAGTTCCTTGATTTTCAAATTTCCTTTATTTCCTGCCCCACTCCCCCCACGACAGCATATAGTCCAGTATAGGATCTGCAAATACATTCATATTAGACATTATTCCAATTACACAGGAGTATTGTACTAAGTGGGATGAAAGATGGTAAAGAAGAAATAAAACCAAACAATGAAAAGAAAAAGATCATTTAGTTTGTTTCCATCAGGATTCAGGCTCAGTTCTTTCTATTTATGTCTCTGGATGGCGCATTTCTCTCTTTCTTGAGGCTTTCGGGATTGATTTATATCACTGCATTGCTGAAAAGGGTCCAGTCTGTTATAATTGGTCATACAGATATGGTATGTCTGTGATTGTATACAAATTTCTTCTGATTCTACTCTTCTCGCTCAGCATCAGTTTGTATAAGTCTCTCCAGGTAATTATGAAATTCGTCAACTCCTTGTTTCTTATAGCACAATAATATTCCATTGCATTCATATACCACAACTTGTTTAGCCATTCCCCAATTGATGGGCACCCCTTTAGTTTCCAATTCTTTGCAACCACAAAAAAGGGCTGCTATAAATATATTTGTACATATGGGTCTTTCTCCAACTTCTGTGATCTCTTTGGGATATAACCCTAGAAGTGGTATGGGTGGGTCAAAGGGTATGAAATTATTTATAATGCTTTAGGCATAATTCCAGATTGCTCTCCAGAATGGTTGGATAAGGTCACAACTCCACCAGCAATGCATTAGTGTTCCAATTTGCCCACATCCTCTCCAGCATTTGTCGCTTTCTTGTTTTTTCATCTTAGCCAATCTGACTGGAGAGATGTGGTATCTCAGAGTTGTTTTGATTTGCATTTCTCTAATCAATAGTGATTTAGAGCATTTCTTCATATGCTTATAGATATCTTTAATTTCTTTCTCTGAAAACTGCTGTTCATATCCTTTGACCATATATCAATTGGGGAATGACTTGTATTCATATAGATTTGGCTCAATTCTCTATAAATTTTAGAAATGAGTCCTTTATCAGAGACAAAGGTTGTAAAAATTCTTTCCCAATTTCCCACCTCCCTCTTGATCTTGTTTACATTGGCTTTGTTGGTACAGAAGCTTTTCAATTTAATCTAATCAAAATTATCCATTTTGCATTTTATAATGCTCTCTAATTCTTGTTTGGTCCTAAAGTCTCCTCCTAAAGCCCTCTCCACAATTCTGTCAGGTAAACTATTCCTCACTTTCCCAACAGTATCATCCTTTACACCGAGATCATGCACCCATTTGGACATGATTTTGGTATATGGTGTTAGATAATGGTCTATGCCCAGTTTCTGCCATACTGTATTCCAGTTTTCCCAGCAGGTTTTGTCAAATAGTGAATTCTTATCCCAAAAACTGGGGTCTTTAGGTTTATCAAACAATAAATTACTATACTCACTAACTGCTGGATCTCCTGCACCTAATCTATTCCATTGATCCACTACTCTACACCTCTGCCAGTACCAAGCAGTTTTGATGACTGGGGCTGTATAATACAGATTAAGATCTGGCATAGCTAGTCCACCTTCCCTAGCATTTCTTTTCATTAATTCCCTTGATATTCTAGACCCTTTGTTTTTCCAAATAAATTTTGTTATTATTTTGTCTAACTCTAGAAGTAGTTTTTTAGTAAATTGATTGGTATGGCACTAAATATATAGTTTAGTTTGGGTAAAATTGTCGTTTTTATTATATTAGCTCAAACCAGCCACAAGCAATTGATATTTCTCCAACTATTTAGATCTGCTTTTATTTGTGTGAGAAGTGTTTTGTAGTTGTGATCATATAGATTCTGGGTTTCTTTTGGCAAGTAGATTCCTAAATATTTTATAATGTCTAGAGTGACTTTAAATGGGAATTCTCTTTCTATCTCTTGCTGTTGAGTTTCATTAGAGATGTACAGGAATGCTGAGGATTTGTGTGGGTTTATTTTATATACTGCAACTTTGACAAATTTATTTATTGTCTCAAGTAGTTTTTTACTTGATTCTCTAGGGTTCTCTAAGTATATCATCATATCATCTGCGAAGAGTGATAGCTTGGTCACTTCTTTGCCTAATTTGATTCCTTTGATTTCTTTTTCTTCTCTAATTGCCACTGCTAGTGTTTTTAGTACCAGATTGCATAAGAGGGGTGATAGTGGACACCCTTGTTTCACTCCAGATCTTATTGGAAAGGCTTTTAGTTTATCCCCATTGCATATAATACTTGCTGATGGTTTTAAATAGATTCTATCAACTATTTTAAGGAAGGCTCCATTTATTCCTATACTTTCTAGTGTTTTTAATAGGAATAGATGTTGTACTTTGTCAAAGGCCTTTTCTGCATCTAATGAGATGATCATGTGGTTTCTGCTAGTTTTATTGTTGATATGCTCAATTATACTGATGGTTTTCCTAATATTAAACCATCTTTGAATTCCTGGAATGAATCCTACCTGATCAGAGTGTATTATTTTTGTGATAAGTTGTTGGAGTCTTTTGGCTAATATTTTATTTAGAATTTTTGCATCTAAATTCATGAGGGAAATTGGTCTATAATTTTCTTTCTCTGTTTTATCTCTTCCTGATTTAGGAATCAGTACCATATTTGTGTCATAGAAAGAGTTTGGTAGGACTCCTTCACTAATTTTCCCAAATATTTTGTAGAGTATTGGAATCAATTGTTCTTTAAATGTTTGATAGAATTCACTAGTAAATCCATCTGGCCCTGGAGATTTTTTCCGAGGGAGTTCATTGATGGCTTGTTTGATTTCTTTTTCTGAGATGGGGTTATTTAGGTAATTCACTTTCTCTCCAGTTAATCTGGGCAACTTTGGATTTTGGAAATATTCATCCATTTCACTAAGATTATCAAATTTTTATGCATACAATTGAGAAAATTAATTCCTAATTATTGTTTTGATTTCCTCTTCATTGGAGGTAGATTCACCCTTTTTATTTTTGATACTCATAATTTGGTTTTCTTCTTTCTTTTTTTTATCATATTGACTAAGGGTCTATCAATTTTGTTGATTTTTTCATAAAACCAGCTCTTAGTTTTATTTATTAATTCAATAGTTCTCTTAATTTCGATTTTATTAATCTCACCTTTGGTATTCAATATTTCTAATTTAGTACTAAATTGGGGATTTTCAATTTGCTCTTTTTCTAGCTTTTTCAATTGCATGTCCAATTCATTGACCTCCCTTCTCTCTGCTTTAATTAAGTATGCACTCAGGGATATAAAACTTCCCCTGAGAACTGCCTTTAGTGCATCCCACAAATTTTGGTATGTTGTCTCATTATTGTCATTCTCTTGAATGAAATTGTTGATTGTTTCTATAATTTCTTGTCCATCCATTCTTCAGTATTAAATTGTTTAATTTCCAATTAGTTTTTAATCTATCTTTCCATGGCCCTTTATTGCATATAATTTTTGTTGCATCATGATCTGAGAATGATGCATTTAATATTTCTGCCTTTCTGCACTGGATTGTGAGGTTTTTATGCCCTAGTACATGGTCTGTTTTTGAGTATGTACCATGCACTGCTGAGAAGAAAGTAAATTCCTTTTTATCCCCATTCAGTTTTCTCCAGAGATCCATCATATCTAGTCTCTCTAAGATTCTATTCACCTCCTTAACTTCTTTCTTCTTTATTTTGAGGTTAGATTTATCGAGTTCAGAGAGGGGGAGATTAAGGTCCCCCACTAGTATAGGTTTGCTATCTATTTCTTCCTCTAATTCCTTTAACTTCTCCTCTAGGAATTTGGATGCTATACCACTTGGTGCATATATATTAAGTAGTGATATTTCTTCATTCTCAATGGTGCCTTTTAGTAGGATATAGTTTCCTTCCTTATCTCTTTTAATTAGATATATTTTTGCTTTTGCTTCATCTGAGATAAGCATTGCTACCCCTGCTTTTTTTACTTTAGCTGAGGCATAATAAATTTTACTCCAACCTTTTACCTTTACCCTGTGGGTATCCCTTTGTTTCAAATGTGTTTCTTGTAGACAGCATATTGTAGGATTATGGCTTTTAATCCATTCTGCTATCTGCCTCTGTTTTATGGGAGAGTTCATCCCATTCACATTCACAGTAATGATGACTATCTGTCTCTTCCCCTGCATCCAATTCCTTCCCCTGTTTATGTTTTTGTTTCTTCGTTCTCCCTTCCCCTCCTTGAAGTTTTCCCTTTTGACTGTCCCCTCCCTCAGTTTTCCCACACAGTGATCCCTCTTCTTAACCTATCCTCTCCCCTTACTACTGTTTCCCTCCCTTCTAATCCCCCCACTTTAGTCTCCTCCTTTTCACCCCCCTTACCCTTCCATTATCTATAGGACACAATAAGTTTTTACACTTATCAGAGTAAATTACTTCCCATTTGATTCCAAACCAATGAGAGTAAATTTCAAACAGTGCTCCTCTCCCTCCATCCTTTTCTTCTATTTAATGAATTTATGTGTCTATTCACATTAGAGTCTTAAACTTCACTGATTAAGTTAATCCCTCTTTGAACCAGAACCAGTAAGAATAGTGTTTAAATGATTTTCCTCTCCCTCTTTCTTTCCCCTCTTCTATTCTGTGTTTTAATGCCTCTTCAGATGGCATATTTTACCTTTTCCTATCTCATCCTTTTCTTTTGGCCATTACACTCCATTTGATCCCCTCAATTGTTTTTTTTTTAGACTTCAGATTAGTGCATTCATAGCCACACCCTCTATCTAAGTATAACCCTTTTGAAGGTCATGATAATCATAAAGATTTCGAATATTGACAGTTATCAGCTCCACATATAGGGATGTGAACATTTTGCTCCTGTTGCATCCCAAGTAATGAGAGTGTGTTTGTGGGTGTGGGTGTGTGCACTTATGTGTGTGTGAGTCTGTGTTTTTCTTGTTTACCTTTTTATGTCTTTCTTGAGTCTTGTAATTGGAGATCAAATTTTCCACTGAGCTCTGGATTTTTCACCAGGACAGTCTGGAAGTCTCTTATTTCATTAAACAACCATCTCCTTGCCTGAAAGATTATACTCAGTTTTGCCAGGTAGTTAATCCTTGGTTGTAGTCCTAGCTCTCTTGCCCTACAAAATATCAAATTCCAGTCCCTCCATTCTTTTAATGTAGAAGCTGCTAGGTCCTGTGTGATCCTAACTGTAGTTCCTTGATATTTTAATTGTTTCTTTCTGGCTGCTTGTAGAATTTTTTCTTTAATCTTGTAATTCTGTAATTTGGCTACTTTATTTCTTGTAGTTTTCAGTTTGGGATCTGTCTCAGGAGGAGTCTGGTGAATTCTATCGATTGCTATTTTATCTTCTGATTCCAGTACCTAAGGACAGTTTTCTTTGAAAATCTCTTGGAGGATGTTGTCTAGGATGCTTTTTCCATCATGGCTTTCTGGTAGACCAATAATCCTTAGGTTGTCTCTCCTGGATCTGTTCTCTAGGTCAGTTATTTTTCCAGTGAGATATTTTACATTTTCTTACAATTTTTCGATCATCTTGCTTTGTTTGATTGACTCTTGCTGCATCAGAGAGTTCTGAGTTTCAATTTGATTGTTTCTAATTTTTAGCGAATTATGGTCTTCAGTTAGTTTTTGAAGTTCCTTTTTTAGGGAGGTATTTTCTCCAATTACTTCACTGAGACATTTTTCCAAGTTGGTCACTGCCTCCCTGATTTGGTCTTTAAAATTTTTCTTAAGCTCCTCCAGGAAAGCTATTTGGGCTTGAGACCAGATCATGTTTCCTTCTGTGGTCTCAGGTGTGGGTAGAGATTCTATATTGACCTGTGTATTTTGTTGTTCTTGCCCTGCATAGTAGGCTCGAATGGACTTTCTTGCCCTCCCCTTCTCCTTCTCATCTTCTTTCTTTCCCATTGTGACTTCCTGTTTCTTAGTTTCTCAGGCTATGAGTTTAGGCCCTGATCCTTGACTTTAAATACCTCTGGGTGGCTAGTTTATGGCTAAGTCAGGGAAGTCAGTGAGGAATGTAGATGCATGGGGGGGGGGGGAAGTACTTCTGACCACTTCAGATTTCTGCCTCTATACCCCTGGGTGATAAGTAGGCTTTTGTTGGTGAAGTGAGGTGGGGCTTGTTGGGACCCCTCCCTCTCTTCTCTTCAGATTCCTGGCCTTCTCAGTTACAGCCCTTCTTGGAGACTATCAATCCTGGAGCTATTTCCATTAACTTTGGATTTCAATCTGGGTGGGAGGCTTATCTTTGGGTTTTCTGCTTCATGAAGGAGGGATGGGAGGCTTGGAGCAGCTAGAATTTACTTTGCCGTTCCAGCCCCTGTATTATACAGTCAGGCAGTCTCCAACCCTCCAGGCTAGGGGCTGAATCCAGCTGGAGAAGCCGCTCTCTGCCCTGGGGGCCTGACTCTCCTACCTGGCTCCAATGATCCCTCCCATCCCTTTGTGAGATGAAGGGGAGATAACTGTGATTCATCCTTGGTAAGTCTGCAGGCTGGGGCTTTTTCTCTCTCTGGTGTAGTCTGCTTGTCTGCTCTTAGGTCTGAGCTGTGCAGACCCCACAGGCTCTGCACTCGTCCTGTCCGGACACACTGGGCAACCTCCTGGGCTGGACTCTGCCACACTCTGTCTTCCAGTGGGCTCTGTCACTCCGGAATCCACTCAGATTCACCCTTTGAGACTTAGTGACAGAGGAGCTCAGCGAGGTTACTGCTTCCTTTCTGCCATCTTGGCTCCCTAGTCTTAACTAATTAATCTTACAAACTAGATAAAATGTTCTGTGGTTTCTGCACTGCTGAAGAACAGCAAGTGTTATAAGTGTCCTAAAATCCAAGTCTCTCAAAATTTGACATACTGAGACTAAGACCAATTAATCCTACAATAGTAGTAAAGATGAGAGATACATTGCATAGGTTTCTCTAACATTATATTTAAAGTGAATAAATATGAGATCATATTTTATTATTAGTGATCATTTAGAGTTACAGAAATATTTTCAGTAACAACAGCTCTGTTTTTATAATTAAACATTATACTCAAGAGCTTCAGACTTCTCTTCATAGACTATTCTGTCTCTTTTCAATGACTGGTCTACATGTATTTAATTTTACCACATACCAGCCACAGGAAGTTAATCAAAAGAACAATTAATCCATGCTTATTTAAAAGTTAAACTTTATTAAAATATAGCACACAATTAATTCACATTTCCCTGAAAGGTCTTATGGATGTCAATTTAGCTGTGGCAGCACAAGCCCAGAGAAATCCCCAAATAGAAAGTTTGCTACCACTTAGATGACTTCCTTCTTCAGAAATCCAAAAGAATGGGGGAATAAAAGGACAAAATCCTGAAAGGACCTCTCCCCTGGTTTCTCTGTATTTGATGGGGTACTTGGGATGTATATATGTCTGTAATATCAATCTGTAACATCAGTTTGTAAGTGGGGTGCTTTGGGATCTATGTCTGTAAAATCAATTTGTAAAACCAGTCTGTACAATCACATCCCCCCCGCCCAGCCTCAGAGCATTGACTCTGCCCCTTCCCCCTTCCAGCACTATGCCCAGCAACAACTCATGACCTGTTTATATCTGATTGATCTATGAATCCTTCACTAAATGTTATCTCCCTTAGTTAGAGTGGCCAGCTGCACCATAAATTATTCAATACCTTATCTATAGGGTAACTCTTTAGTCAATTATATACCCACATTATCTCTGATGACCTTGGTGGGTGAAAGACTGGGAATTCTTTAGTGACCTGTCAGGCCTAAAACCACACCTCCATCTAGCCCCCACTTGAGCTATTTCCCAGTGAATCATGGGCAATACAACTGCGCAGTTGATATTAAAAGTGCATGGTCCTTTAAGCACTGACCACTCCTTAACTCCTCCCTGATCCCACCTTTACTCACCTCGTTAGCATAATTGACACCTTAAAACTATGCCTGTGATCCCTGCAAGTTTGCAGGATCCCTAAGAATCCTAGACCTCTGTACTTGTGCAGTGTAACAATAAACTTTACAATCTCGGCTTCAAAGTTTGCTTGAGCCTGGTGAATTCTTTCCAGACTGAATGGCAGGGTTTCTGATCACTGATAGTGATCAGGGTCCCTGGCAGAACCTCTTACCCTCCCCCCCCCTCCTTATCCCCTATCCCTCTTCATATTGATGTTATTTTATTAATGTTCTATATTGTTGTATTATATCATATCATATCATAGTCCTCACAATTCCTCTTCAGTACAACATAATCAGCTTTTTAAGGAGCAAAACCACTCTGGTACTTTGTGGTGATCTCAGGTACAAACTATATGTATATGAATATATGCATGTGTATGTATATGTGTGTGTATATATATATACATATATAACATATAACACATGTGCAATAATATATAATATACACATATAAACAGATTTAAGATGCATGCCCTTAACACTCAATTCATCTTGAGCTAGTTTAGCTGAGTAAATCAGAACTACTGCTCATCAAATTTATACATATTGGTTGGCTGAATATCCTGATAAAGGTGATTCTTAAAACATTCTGTCCTTTCTTGCTGGCTTTGAATCCACCACACAATTTCAGATGGAAGTTATTCTCTCCATGAATCATAAAAACTCAGATTTAGTAATTCTATCATTTTTGAACTCCTAGAATAGCAAAACCTTTCTGTTGAGAGTCTCTTAGAATTACGCTAACATTCAGATTATATTTTCCAAGAAGTTCCTAAAACTCTAAGAATACTTGACTATTGTAGTGTAATGGGAATTTGGAGATCTTCCCTGCCCCTTAATAAGCCTAAGGGAATTTGAAAACCTTCCCTACTCCCTAATAGGCTGAGTGAAATCACATGGATCCTGGGTGGAAGGAGTTTGCTGAAGGGTGGAGCAGAGCCCACAGAAAGCTGGGAATCAGAGCAGTTAGAGACATAGGAAGGAGAGGATGCACCCAGGCAGACAGTTATGCTTGTGAGTAAATGTTTGTTTGTGGGAAAGCTAAAGGATGGTGTGGCTTTCTGCTACATTGTAGTGCATTAACTTCTATGTTGCTATGATGGATTCAGTTTCCTGCTGTTGAGATTTGGTTTTCTGGTTTCTGAATAAATGTTTTGCTTCTGCATGTTATATAGAGAATCTGTTATATTTTGCAGTTGAGCATTAAGCTGGCATATTTACAGTCATCTTAGGCACTATGACTATTGCATTGGTGCTATAGCTATCTGGAATGTTCTAAAAAATTTAAAAAGCAATTTCAGAACAGCTAAATTTCCCAAATAGCTAAGGGTTAAGTCCTAGATGACCACACATTACTCCTTATCACAGCCATCATCCTCTAGACAAACTGACCTACTTTCCTATTCACTGTTCCCCATGGACAATAATATATCTCATATCTCTGTGCTTTCTCAAAGACTATCACCCATGATGATTCTCTCTTCTCACCTCTTGGAATCCCTAAGTCCTATCAAGGCTCCTTTCAAGTGCTACTTATTTCAAGAGCCCTTTGTTGGTCTCCTAAATTTCTAGTATCCTCCCAATGACTGTATTTTTGTTTGTAAAATGGTAGTATTTGGAAAGGTGGAGCAATGACCCTCACATGTAGTCAATGTAGGTAACAAATAAAAGGATTAGTTGACAACCCCATCCCTCAGTCTGATATTGTAATGGCAAACAAAGAAGTAGTTAACACTTTGTTTCAGCTATTGAATTAACACAGAAGTAGTTAATACCTTATTTCAGTTCATGATTGTATAAAGTATTAAAATCCAGAACTTTTGAATCCCACAACTTGTGAATCCTAGAACTTGTGAACTCCTGCAACAGGAAGGGGAATAGCTAATGACCAAATATAAGGAGAGGCCCAGGCTGGAGAGAGCAGAAATGAGAAGGGAGCTCTTGTGGTAGAGAAGGAAAAAACTTCTGGTATTCGTGCATTCTGTTTGTCTATTCTGTCTGTGTTGATGTTTGTTTGTGATACTTTCCACAGAAGCCCTGGGACCTTACTGGAAGACCTGAAAAAGGATTTTCTGGTTGCTTGTTTACAGAAGTCCTGGAGAAGGGTTTTGGAGGTCCTGGGACTTTACTGATGATTTGTATTGACTGCTTGGACCTTGTTTGTGGGTCTTTGTTGATTTCTATGTTAATGATTTTTATTGAGCCCTTGGATCTTGTTGGTGGGTCTGTGTTGATTTCACAGGCAGATAATGAATTGATGATGGTGCCAGCAATGTTTATGAATGTTGTTTTGGCTCTGTTTGAAGTGGACTAGACACTGTGAGCTTCAATATGGAACAGGAACTGGACAAGGAACTGGATGAAGAACTGGATGACACACTGGAAAAGGAACTGGGAGCTGTCTCCCTTTGAACCCAAGTGACAGTTGTGTAGATTTGGGCAGGAGCAGAGACCATGGAAGAGGAACCATGGAAGCTAAGAGCCAGCCTCAGTCAAGATGAAAAGATCTCTCCTTGGGTACCTGATGCTGACTGACAGTATTATGCTTTACTATGACCTAGGAGTGGAGAGCTTTGACCTTTGTACTTTGTGCCCATTAAAGAGAAAAGCTTCCTTAAGGCTGATTGGATTAAGGACTTACTAAATGATTGTACTTTTTTTTAAAACTATGTGGCCACTTTGGTGAAAACTATGTGGCCATTTTAGTGATAAGTTGTTACATCATAACATTGTGAATGCTGCACTTTGATTTCTGTGAATGTTTTGCTTTAATTTACTGCTGAATAAATAGAGAGTTTGCTATACTATGTAATCAGAACCTTGAAGCTGTTCACAGCAACAGTCCTCTGGAAAGCTGCATGTGCTTGCCTTTACAGATATATGACTTGTTACATTATTAATTCTCATGCCAGGTTTTAAGGAAATTAAGGTATATTTTCTGATATTTCTTCACAAATTAAAAGAAATGCACAATCTCCATCATCAATTAACCAGTTGGCTGAGCCCCCACCCCAGTTATTTAAATAAACTAGATAAGTATCTTTTCCCATAAACTCTCCTCTTTTGCTTCCTAAAATTCCCTACTTTCAAAACTTAAAGAAATATCAATATTACTGGCTATACAGTATATTAATAGTATAGAAAATGATACAAAGACATTTAAATTTTTTCAACAATTTATCACAGGGTCACTCTAACCATTAACTGCCACTGTTGACTTCTTACCTCTGAAAACAGAGTTCTATCATTCATCTCTCTCAGGATGACAGTAAAATTCATAATATTTTCTTCACACGATGTGTTTATTCATTTTGAAGGAAAGAATTCCCTATTGTACTTTATCACTGTGGCCACCAAGAATTTTCCCAGTATGCTACTTAGTCACTCCATAATAATGGCTGAATTACCTCTCTTCCTAAGTTTCTATTGACTTTTAAAGCTACAGTAATATTATCCCCAGTCTATGTGGGAGTGGATATTTAGGTTACATTTATATCCTTCATTGATTTATGTACAACCAGGTTGTTATTAATTTAATAGATTTTAAAACTTCTTGGGGACAGATTGTTTCACTTTTGTCTTTGTAACCCTAATGCCTAGTGTAGTGGCTAATATATAAGTGGTTGATTGATTCTTCTCCAGGATGTACTCCTAAATTTCTCCTGGAATTTCTCTACAATTCCCCCAGGAACTTCATCACCCTGGAAGCCCACTATAGGACTTCACACAGATGTGTGAATATAAATGTTTATCAACTGGAGACCTCTCCCTCTGACTAACTGGCTCCTAAAATCTCCATTTTAAAGAGGAGTGCCAGGTCAGCCATATTCTCAACCCATTTCAGGCTGCACTCCTGATTTTCCCAGATTTCCTCTATAATGGCCTTTTAGGTAGCCTTATTTCCTCAGCCATCCTTTTCTGCACACTCTAATATGTTGTTTCTCCCATTAGAATGTAAGCTCAATAAAATCAGGGACTTTCTATTCCTAGGCACTAACACTGCCTGTTACATAGTAAGCATTTAATGAAAGCTTGTTGACTTGACTTGCTGACTTGATTAACCAAAAGCTTTTGAATTTAATACTTTTGTGTGGAAGCATTTGTAAAATATTTTTCATATGTTTTTATAGCTTCATTAAAATAATATACTGAATATAATATAAACCTTCCTTGATTATTTAGAATCTTCATTATTAACACTATTGTTTAATTTGATGATATTGTCTGGGGGCTTTTAAGGTGTGAAAAGCTATTTATCTCTTCATTAAGTAACTCCAGACTGCTGTGCTTTTGTAGTTCCTAAGACTTTTTTGTTGATTTTTGTCTTCCTTGCTATTATTGTTTTTAAAAAATTGCCTGTGTATGTGCCTGTATTAGCTCATTTACTTGATTTTTTGCTGTTTGTAGTTTGTTATGGACTTAGACACTAACCATATTCAAGTTTTTTCTAAAATGAGAATAAAGAGGCAATGAGTGAAACATCCTATTGGTGATAGTGTATTTAGTGTATTTTTTTCCTTAGAGAATTGTCATCGTTTGTAGAGTCCAGAATTCCCCTGCTCAGGGATGTTCATGGTCCTCCTCCCTCACAAACAGTGGATCAAGTTTAATACCAAAGAAAGAGGTCGGGAGTGGCATGATGGTTCTAAGAGAAATTTAATAATCTTAATGGGTTACTTACACTAGGGAAAAATGATAGATTGCTACCAAGAGTCTTCGACTACTCCTTTGTCTGGGATAGTAATCAGATGATTCGGTGGAACCTAGATCCTCAAAAAACTCTGTGGTGATTATATAAATCAAAGGGAGGATGGAGTGTCATTACATGCATCATTGAAATTTACCTAATGTTTTGATTTACTGCTTAGTACTGGTCTTGAACCCAGAGTCCAGAGTCCAGATCAAGGCCAGTGCAGTTGGATAGATGTCCAGACGTACAAGGTTGTGTAATGGTCACTGTATCCTTGTTATGGCTTTTACTTTATGGTTTTCACCAATAATGACCCCAGAAGCTCTAGGAAGTACCTTCCTCCATCATCACCTTCATTATACTTCCATAACCAACTCAAGAATGCAGGAACTCTTGAATTCATAAGGGAACTACTAAGGCTGGAAATATCCAACAATATAATATTCTATTTTGTTTTGGCCATGCACTCAATTAATACTCCACACTAGAATTTCTGCAGTGCCAGCACTCAGAGTCAGTATTTCCTACATCTGAACCAAACCATGATCACTATTTGGAGTAATGAGATTACTGAGAATAGAACTTAAATAAATGCCTACTTCAGAAGTTCAGAAAAGAGAGAACAAACAACAAAGAACATAGAGGCAATTTAGACTGAAGAGGTTCAAGAGAATTTTATTGTCTCTGAAGTAATAAAAAAGGACAAAGTATCTAGAAGTAAGTGGTAGTCAACTATAGTAAATGCTAAAGACGAATAAAAAGAGATAACTAGGAAAAGGGGTTTGGCATTTGGCAATTGGTAGAACTTTGAGAAAATAGTTTCCACAAAGTTATGAGAAGCATAAGAAAGATGAGGTGATCGTGAGATCAAAATCCTGCAGGAATCTTTTTGAATAATCACCCTTAACTCAATCATCCTTAAGGAGTACAGAGTACAAAGTTCTCCCACTCCTAGGTCACAGTAAATCATGATCTTGTCAGCCAGCACTAAGTATCCAGTGAAAGATCTTTTCATCTTGGCTGGCTCCCAAATTTCATGGTTCCTCCCAGCTCTTGTCTGCATTTACCCAACCATCACCTGGACCCTACAGGTAGGCAACTCCCAGCTCCTGTTCCAGTTTGAAGCTCATGGTAACCAGTCCACCTCAAGCCACTTGAAGTCTCTGTTCCTGGGAAAAGAAAACTTAGCAGAGCCACAACAATTTCTACACACATCAAGTTTAGCAGAATTATAACAACATTCACACACATTGTTGGCACTATCATTTCAATTCACTTTCTGCCTGTGAAATCAACACAAGTCAACAGACAAGGTGCATCTGTCTGATGAAGTAACACAACTCAACAGATAGAAAGAATGCTTCTATCTGACAAAGTAACACAATCCACATACAGAAGGCTTCTGACAAAGTATACAAATCAACAGACAGAATGCTTCTGTCTGACAAAAGTAACACAAACACAAATCAACACAGACAGAACAGACAAACAGAGTGCAGGACACCACAACTATTCTTCTCAGTTGTGCTCTGTTCCAATTTGTGCTCCTGCTTTTATATAGTGGTTCTCCTTCCTTGTGTCAGCAGGTTCCTCTCACCTTCAAATCACAGGCAGGGCTCAAAGGCAACTGAAGGACTGAGATAAGGTGCTAAATACTTGAATAACTGAAACAAGGTGCTAAGTACTCCTTTGCTTGCCATTACACTATACCTGCCCAAGAATCACTCTATAGCACTCCTTGCAAATTGTCAGGGCCCTCATCCATGATGTTCTTCAATTAGAAGCTGAATAACAGATATATTGCATATCTAAATGTAATACCCTATGGTCAATCAATTAGACATAGAACTAGATAGCTTTAGAATTTCTTTTCACCTCTATAATTCTTTGAATACTGAGTCAAATGAGTTGATATTTTCAGGGAAGCTTATTTTTTGCTAAATATAAAGAAAAATTTCCTAACAATTATAAATGTCTAAAGTCAACCTCTTTCTTGATCTCTTTGAACCACTGGTTTTATAACCTAATGAAAGACAAAAAGTGTACTTTAATAGGATACTTGCTCACCTCTTACCATAATGTTCATGATAGGCACTTGTGAAAAAAAATTATCATGAAGATAATTTCAACTGATACACCAAAATCTGTTGTAGAGGATAAAAAGAGAGATAAATCTTATGAAGAAATCAATAGTCCCTTTCAAATTTAATTATCATGTGTTTTAATACTTGAAGATTTCAGAGCAAAGGTGGACATAAGGGATATTTTGATGTATCTGTGATTTCTTCTATATAGATGCGCAATCAAAAGAGAGGCAGCTTGGTAGTGCAATGGATAGAGCCCTGGACCTGAAGTCAGGAAGACCTGAATTTAAATATGGACTTACAAACAAGCTGTGAAATCCTGTGCAAGTCACTTAACCTCTATGCACCTTAGCTTCTTCATCTGTATAATGGAGATAATAATAGCACATGTATCCTAGTAGTGTTACAAGGATAAAATTCACAAGGGACAGTTAGGAAGTATAACTGATAGAGTGCCAAAACTGGAGACAGGAAGACTCATCTTCCTGAATTCAAATCTGGCTCAGACATTTACTAACTGTCTGACCCTAGGCAAATTATTTAAGCTGGTTTGCCTCAGTTTCCTCATCTGTAAAATAAGCTGCAGAAGAAAATAGAAAGCAACTCTAGTATCTTTGTCAATGAAACCCCAAATCAGGTCACAAAGAGTTAGACATAACTGAAAATGACTTAGCAAATGAACTGTGCTTTTAGACTATTTTTTACATTATGTAGACATACCAGTGAAGCACACAGGTTTGACACATAATAGCAAATATAAAGGCAACCATAAACAAGAGTTGTACAAGTTGACAGGGATACACTTCAGAATCTAAAATACTCAAGAATTTTGAAATCAATGATATAACAGATCTATTCAAGTATTTGAGTGTGTTTCAGACACTAGAAACATCACATGGGGGCAGCTAGGTGGTGCAGTGAGTAGAGCGCCGGCCCTGGAATCAGAAGGACCTGAGTTCGGATCCAGCCTCAGACTTAACACACACACACACACACACACACACACACACACACACACACACACACACAAAAAAAAAACCCTAGCCATGTAACCTTGGGCAAGTTACTTAACCCCAATTGCCCTCCAAAAAGCAAAAAAAAGAAAAAGAAAGAAAAAGAAACATCACATGGGATTATTCAAAATTTCTTTGCTCCTGATGAAAAATCTTCTAATGCTGAGTTTTTAATCAAGTGAAAATTAGTGCTCAAAAATGCACAGAAGTGTGACTGAAAACTGTTGTTGAACTCATACCCTCAATTTTTCAGGGTATCTGCCAACTCATTCAATTATTTCAATGGGATAAGGGAATTCTCTTTTCAGTGGAAAAAAAAACTCAATAATTCCATAGAACAGTCTTCCTAAGTAAAATGAAGCCCTGATTTATGGCAATTCTTCAATAAAAAGCTTCTCTTGTTTGAAATAATTTGCAGAATTGCTGTGTTTTCTTGTCCTTGACCTGTTCATAATGTCCCTCATAGGCCAGAATGAGAATATAAAATTAGCACAAAGAAATAAATTTTTCTTCATTAAACTGCTGAACAATCTGAGGACACCAAGGAAGGCTCTCACAAAATCACAGAATAACAAAATTTAAAAGTTGGAAAGGAGCTCAATGGTCATCCAGTCTGACTCAAACCTGACAGGAATCCCCAAAACAACAATAACTAGCACTGGTATGTAAAAAAACACATGGCAGGGAAGAATCATGTAATTCAACCCCTGCTTGAATGTCCCCAAGGAGAGGGAATGCTTTTATCCTTTCCCTACTGGGCAAAAGCAGTAATAACTGGAGTATCCCATATTCTGCACAATGGCAGTCTTATAAACTCAGGGATGAGGCTTGATGCAATCAGCATAACATAATCTGCAAATAGGAACATCTGAAGGATCTCACCCTCTTTAAGAAATCACTCTTCTACTTGTACTCTGGATCTTGTCTATAATGATAACAAAGAGCTTTTGGGAGGAATTGTCTCCCTTAGTTGATATTATTCATCACTAGGGCATCAAATGAAATCATGTATGACATAATATATTTTGAAGGATCTGTAGTAATTGGGATATATGCACAGAAAATACCTTAGTAAAAGAAAGTTTTTATAGTGGCATATTGCTGTCAAATCACATACACTTTTATAGTCAACAAACAATTGACATGAGGGGATCTTAAATTCTCTATACTATTTTATCTATTATGTAATTGTAAAAAATCTGAAAAATCTTTTTATTGAATATAGTAAATTTGCAAAACATACTGCAATTGTATATCATCTATAAAATCTTGCCTCTTCCCTTCTCAAATCTTCATCAAGGACACTTTCCATGCATGTGTACAAATTCTTATGTTACATTTTGCAGGTTGGTGTCACAGCCAAGACTAATTTAAACCAACTTTTAGACAGGGGTTCAAGACTAAACTAAAACAAGACATTCATGGGCCACATAACAGTTAGCAAAACTACATTTAGTTAGTTATAGCATGGAAAGGACATTGATCAAGGATATAGCATTACTCATTTGGGCATAACTCCCCTACCTGTGGATTTGCTAGAGCTCAGCAATTGCCAAGACTGTGCAAGGACCTCCTGATTCATTGTGGGCTGGTTTTTTTCACTTAGGCCAAGGGAAAGTGGGTAGGGAGGGAGGAGACTACGTACCAAACTTATACAATGAAACCTATACTCTTCAGTGTCCCATATAGAATCAAAGAGAAAACAAGTTCTAAAGAAAATTACTATTTTACCTTTAAAAAATGCTTACAAATTTGAAAATGACATTAATCTTAAGTTTCAGATGCCATGAATCTTTGTGATTGAGTCTTGGTCTTCTATGTCAACTAATTCTAAGAGACAGCTACAATACTTTTTAAAAGCAATTTGGGTTAAGTAACATGCTCAAGGTTACATGGCCAGTCATTATTTATTTGTGGGTGCTCATTTTTTGAGGCCAGATCCGATCCTGGGTCGTCCCAACTCCGGAGCCGGCACTCTTACTCACTGTGCCACCTAGCCACCCCAGGAGTCACTTCTGAATACATATTCTTTACACAATCAGATAATTAATTTACTAAAGCAAATAATAAAATATATAAAAATTAGAAGAATAAAAATGAAAAGATAAGGCATATAATCAAAACACGTCCATTAAGACTTATGTAAAAGAACTATTGATATTACCCAAAATGTGAAAAGAATAAAGGAATAACCAATCAAACATACTCTTATAGTTTGCCAAGGAAGTTTACCAGGGTAACAATAATCAACATTACAAGGACACCAGAAAAGATTAGAAACTCTATTCAGCTAGCAATATGTGTTTCTGTTTACCAAGGGTAGAGAGATGACAGTCAAGAGCAATACCAGTTAATAATATAAATGTGTTTTTAAAGTCTTGGAGAATAATTATTAAAGATTGTCAATTAACAATCTTTTTAAACACCTACTATGTGTCAGAGACTATGCTAGGCTTTGTGATATAACAAAAATAAAGTAGGCCCTGCCCTCAAGAAAACAATTAGAAAAACAATTTTACAAAACTTCTAAGAAGGGGCAAAGAGAGAGGAGTATAAAAGGAGTATAAAAAGGCCTCAAAACTCTCTTAACATTCCCCTCCAAACAACTTCAAAATAATGCCTCAAATTGAATTATGGAGTGGCAGTGCCAACAAAGGTCAGAGTGAAACAATCTTCCAGCCCAAGGCAACATAGTCAGAAAGTAATCTGTGACACAGGGGAGGAGGCTACCCAGAGCCCACATGGATAAAAAACCAATGGTGGTGACTAGGTGATGGCAACAAAAGCAACAACATCTGGGGCAAGGGAGGAAAGTCTCTGAAGCCAGAGATGGCAAGGGCACCTGGTAACAGGTCAGAAAGTAATTACAGGGGATTCCTGTGTTAGCACTGCCCACAGGATGAAATGCTATTTGGCAATTTCATTGGTGATATCTTAAGGGCAAGAATGTGCACTTTTGATCAAGAAGGAGTAGAAACCCTGGAGAATAGTATCACCTCTAGGTCCAAGGGATAAGGGACCCTGAGTAACAATGTTATTTCCTGTCCCAAGGGAACAAGGGCCCTGAGGATCAGTATGGATCACACTCTGAAGGCATCTGGGACCCATATTAGGTAGGGATCACCAAAAGAAAAAAGACAACACCTCTCCACAGATCACATAATCTTGAAAGCACTGAAAATTTCCAAACTTCCAGAACTAGCTTTGAAAAACAGCAGTGCAGAAATGTCTCACCCAAACAAATACACATTTTTGTTGAGTTTTGGTTTTTTGGGTTTTTTTTGGAGCAGGAAGGGCAGGGCAATTGAGGTTAAGTGACTTGCCCAAAGTCACACAGCTAGTAAATGTTAAGTGTCTGGGGCTGGATTTGAACTCAGGTTTCCTTAACTCCAGGGCCTGTGCTGTATTCACTGCACCACCTAGATGCCCTGTTCTTATCATTTCTTGTAGAAGAATTTCTTACAGAAGTCTTCCATTACATTCATATACCACAACTTGTTGAGTTTTTCTCAAATTGATGGTCTTCCCCTTAATTTCAGAAGGGCTGCTGTAAATATTTTTGCACGTGTAGGTCCTTTTCCCTTTTTAATGATCTCTTTGTGGTATAGACCTTGTAGCGGTATTGTAGGATCAAAGGGTATGCACAGTTTTATAGCCCTTTGGGCACAGTTCCAAATTGCTTTCCAAAATGGTTGGATCAGTTCCCACAATTCCATCAACAATGCAATAGTGTTCAAATTTTCCACATCTTCTCTGACATTTATCATTTTCTTTGTCTGTCATATCCACCAATCTCGTAGGTGTGAGATTCTTAAGTCTGTTTTACTTCTGACCACTGCCTTCTTTTATCTGTAATGACTTTAAACACCCCCCCTTTTCTGCTGGTTTACCTTCCCTATTACTTCCCTGTTGTGTAAGATAGGTTTCTATTACCAATTGAATATACATACACACACACACATTTTCACTCTTTGTGCCCATTTAGATGTTAGGTTCAAATGTTGCCCCCCATTTCACCCTTCACTGGCAAATTCTTCCTTATGTGCCTCTTTCATGTGAGATAATTTCCCTCATTTTTCCCTCCCCCTTTCTCCTAGAGCATACTCATTTCTTGGCTATCCATTTTTTATATCATCCCAACACAACCAACCTATCCCTTTACTTTCTTTCTATTTAGAATCCTTCTAACTGCTCTAATAATAGTAAGGTTCTTAGAAGATACATGTCTCTTCCCATATAGAAATGTAAACAATTCAACCTTATTGAGTTCTTTGTGAATTCTTTTTCATATTTACCTTTTTATACTTCTCTTCAGTCTTGTGTTTGAAAGTCAATTTTCCATTTAACTTTGATTTTTCCATCAGGAATACTTGAAGATCCTGTATTTCATTAGTCATTTTTCCCCTCAAAGGATTATACTCAGTTTTGTTGAATAGTTTATTCTTGGTTGTAATCCCAGCTTTTTTGTCCTCTGGAATATTATATTCTAAATCCTTCACTCCTTTAATAGCTGCTAGATCTTATGTTATGCTGACTATGGCACCATGGTATTTGAATTGTTTCTTTCTGGCTACTTGAAGTATTTTCTCTTTGACATGGGAGTTTTGGAACTTGACTATAATATTCAAGGGAGTTTGCATTTTGGGATATCTTTCAGGTGGTGATCAGTGGATTAATTAAATTTTTATTTTACCCTCTGGCTCTAGAATATCAGGACAATTTTCCTTGAAATGGAAGTAGGTAGCAGAATAGATTTGAGCCCAGAATCCAACAATATGTTGTTTACAAAAAACACACTTGAAACAGGGACATACACACACAGAGCTAAAATTACAAGCTAGAGCAAAGTTGTGTGTAGCAATCATGATATCAAGGAAAGTAAAAGCAAAAATATGCCTAATTAAAAGAGATGAGTTGAGAAGCTATATTTTGCTAAAAAGTACCATAGACAGTAAAGTAATATCACTACTAAACCAAATTATATAGCATCCAAATTCTTAAAGGGAAAGTTATATTAATTATAGAAGGAAATATTAAAGCAAACTAGTGGGGGACCTTAATCTTCCTCTAACAGAAATAGATAAATCTAACCATAAAATCAATAAAAAGGAGTCAATGAGATAAATAGAATCTTATAAAAGTTAAATATGATAGAACTCTGGAGAAAGCTGAATGGGAATAGAAAGGAGTCTGCCTTTTTCTCAACTATATACGGTTCCTTCACAAAATTGACCATATATTAGAACATAAAACCCTCACAACCAAATGCAGAAAAGCAGAAATAGTAAATGTATTTTTCATACCACAATTCAATTAAAATACATTTAATAAAAGACTGAAGAAGCATAGGTTAAATAATTTAGTTAATTGGGAACCAAACAGTCTAATTCTGAAGAATGAATGACTAGCAAATCACAGAAACATTAAATAACATAACTAAAGAGAATGACAATAATGTAGGATGCAGCCAAGCAATACTTATGGGAAATTTTATATCTCTAAATGTATACATCAGTAAAAGAGAGAAAGAGCAGATCAATTAACTGGATATTCAACTAAAAAAACCTAAAAAACGACCAAATTTAAAATCTCCTATTAAACTCTAAAATTGAAATTCTGAAAGTTAAAGGAGAGATTAATAAAATTTAAAGTAAGAAAACCATTGAACTAATAAATAAAAGTAAGAGCTGGTTTAATGAAAAAAAAATAGATAAACTATGGGTTAATTTGTTGTTGTTGTTGTTTTTAAAAAAAATAAAACTAAATTACCAATATCAAAATGAAAAGGGAGAGAGGACTCTTCCAAGATGGTCAAATGAAAGCAGGAACTTGCTTGAGCTCCCAGTCCAACAACCTTGAATACCTGTTTAAAAAAAATGAACCTAAAATTTTAGAGCTACAGTACCCACAAAGTGACAGAGAGAAACAAATTTTCTGCTGAAGGCAGCCCTGCAGGCCAACGGGAAGGATCTATCACACAAGGCTGGGAGCCGAGCACAGTCCCACACAAGCCATGCTGGTCCAGACTCATGGCCCAGAGCAGCAGGAGCAGACTTCAGGAGAGCGAATCACCAGCAGCTGTGGCAGTTTCCAGACTTCTCAACCCATGAAGTCCAAAGGGAAAGTAAAATGTCAGTGGGGGTACTCTGTTGATCCTGGGAGAGAAAAGTGCAGTCAGGCCCCTACCCCCAGGGGTGGCAGAGGTGGCAGCAGTGTATTGGCTGCAACTGTTGCTGTATGGCTGCCTCCAGAATTCCTGGACTACAGATTGTAGGGGGTGTAATGGGAATGGGAATTTAAAGATCTTCCCTGCCCCTTAATAGACCTAGGGGGTTGTCTGAAGCTTCCCTGGTGTGAAGATAACCCTGCCCCCCGATAGGCTGAATGTAGTCACATGGAGCCCGTGGTGGGAGGAGTTTACTGAGGAGAAGCAGAGCCCAAAGAGAAGCTGGTATAGTTTGTCAGTTGGAAACAGTTGCGGACAGTTGGGAACAGAGGAAATTAGAAAAGAACTCAGAGGGGCTATTGAGTAAATATTGATCTTCTATTAGTTTGTAGGAAGGCTAAAGGATAGCATGGCTGTCAGCATTATTATGGCTTTTTATATATTTCTACTATGACAGGATTGGCTTACTGGTTTTGGGATTCAGTTTTCTGGTGTCTAAATTAATCCTTCAGCTTTACCCTTTATCTGAAGAGTCTGCTATATTTTGCAATCATATGTCATGTGATAGTTATAGTCAGGGTCTCTATCATGATCATGGGCACTGTAAATATTGCATTGGTGCTACATTTTGTGACATTGCAAAATATCAGACCTCTATTTGGAAGCAGAAGGGATTTATAAGAAGACATAGCTATCCCAGGATGGGAAGATTTGCCTTATCCCTCCCTAGCAAGAGAGTCTTCTAAAAGTACAGAGCTCTGTGAAAACTGGGGACAGAGACTACAGCAGGGAGAACCTAGAGGTTTTGAAACATGTTTGCACAGAATTCCAATAAAACCTTGGAGAGAGGTGGAGGCAGTGAGTAGAAGAGGCTGGGTTTTGCTTACAGTATACTATATTGTGTGTAAAAGCAGAAAGAAGCTGTTAAAAGAGTTGGCTAAGTGCCAGAATTCAAGCCCTCCTTTAGAAGAGAGTACTAGAGAGTCTCGGGAAGAAGAGAGAGCTGTTGTAAATTTGGCTCAGAAAAAGAAGCAAAAAAGTAATAGGAGGAAAGTTCATACAGCTTTGGTAGAGTCTGAGCCTAGTTGCTATGACAATGACTCCCAAGAAAGTCTATGTATTGTACAGAATGGTGATACAATGTTACTGAATGTTACATTGTTTCATGGTGAAGCTTCTATGTAGAAGTATGCCCCATACTGAGAAGAAAACAGGAGAATAAGGGAGGACAGGCAGGGTTTAAGAGATACTTGAGGATTTCAGTCAACAGGAAATTACTGATATTTTGAGCAGATTCACCCAAAGAATGGGAGAATCCTTAGTATCTTGGATGGTAAGAATGACTAACAACAGAGCTGCTGGGATGGTACTAGATAAAATAGATTACTAGAAATTTATAAGTATTTCCCAGAAACCTTTTGCCCAGCAAGCTTTCAGAGACTTTAATTGTGCAGGAGGCAACAATACAACCAATCTGTTAGCTTTAGCTACTGCTGGATGCAATAGAATGTGTCCCGCGGATTCTAGGTGGTCTAGTAGAGACAGACCCTGGTACTCACATAGAGACTGCATGAGAAAGTTGAAAGAAGTAATGAAAACTGCTATCATGGCTGGAGATGCAGATACATATCATGAAATCCCCTTAGCAGTTCCTCATAGAAATATCATGGTGAAGACAGCTCCTCCTGCTTTTTTTTTTTTAATAAAGCAATTGGGGTTAAGTAACTTGCTCAAGGTCACACGGCTAGATTTTTTTGTTTGTGTGGGTTAAGTGTCTGAGACTGGATCCGAACTCAAGTCCTTCTGACTCCAGGGCCGACGCTCTACTCACTGTGCCACCTAGCCGCCCCAGCTCCTCCTGCTTTTAAGCACCTACTTTTGACTCTACTAATTGGTGAGATAGGCAACGATCTTTCAGAGCTACTGGATAAGATTTCACAACTGAGTGACTTAGGAGAATAGGAAAACGTTAAATTTCCTCATGAGAGAAGAGTCAATGGCCATCAAATTCAAAGTCAAGATAGATTGCCAAGAAAAGAACTGTTTACTGCTCTGTTGAGAGCAGGGGTTGATTTTAGAAAAATTGATGGTATTGCAAAAAATGAACTATATAAAATGTACCATGATAAGGGGCTTAATGTTAGAGAGAATAGAGAAGTAAGAACTGCCCCCACAGATGCTCCTTAACCATTGTATCCAAGTGTGTCAGACCTTCAGGGGATTCAGACTAAAGAAAGTGCTGAGATAGGTGAAAGTGGTCAATGTGCTAAACTTGTGTCAGTGTCTTAACTCAATGGAATAGCATGAGAAGGACAGTGTCATATATTCTCCTGTGAATGAGGTTGTGATAGTGAGTCCATGGACTGAAGAAGCATAGCTGACCCTATACTCGTTTCTTTTTGACTTTTGTCTGTTAAACTTGCTTTGAGATTTGTTTTCTGCAGGTTTGATACCCTCCACTTACAGATGCCTAATTGCTTAAGCCAGATGTCATCCACTGTCCATGACTGTGATATACCACTTCTGAATCTGGGTGTCAACCAAGTTCCAGATGACAGCTAAAGAACTGACCTTCCAAATGGGACCTCAGGGACCTGATGTTGACCAAGCTCCAGATGACAGATAAAGAACTGAAGTCTCAGATGGTACCTTTTGGGACAGGTACAGCTCTACACCCAATTTCAGCTTGAAGTAGCTTTGGAAGAGAGAACTTATGCCCTTACCCCAAGATTTTGAGCCCCATTCATTCAAGGGGAGGAAGGATGGGGTGCTTGTGCCCAAGCCCCAACCCTAAGCCATTATTTTATGTGCAAATTTTTTCTATTGTCCCTGTTAAATTGTTGCAAAGTTTAGTTGACACCAGTTTTTCCACCAGTTATACCTAAACTCTTATTTATTGTTAAGATATTTTTTCTATGTAAGGGACATGAAAGATCTTGGGGAAGAATGAAATGGGAATGGGAATTTGAACATCTTTCCTGCCCCTTAATAGACATAGAGTGGAGTTTGAAGCTTCCCTGTTGTAAGGATAAACTCTGGCCCCCCTGATAGGCAGAATGTAGTCACATGGAGCCTGTGGTGGGAGGAGTTTGCTGAGGAGAAGCACAGCCCACAGAGAAGCTGGTAGAGAGCTAGTCTGACAGTTGGAGACAGTTGCAGACAATTGGGAACAGAGGAACTTAGAAAAGAACTCAGATGGGCTGTTCTAATCAACTCTTGTTTTTTCGACAAGAATGCTTGAAAGTCCTCTATTCCACTGAATGACCATATTTTCCCCTGATACAGGACACTCAGTTTTGCTGGGTAGGTGATTCTTCGTTTTAATCCCAGGTCCTTTGCCCTGTGGAATATCATATTCCATGCCCTACAATCCCTCAGTTAGAAGCTGCCAGATCCTGCACTATCCTGAATGTGTTTCCACAATATTGAAATTGTTTCTTGCTGGCTGCTTGTAATATTCTCTCCTTGATCTGGGAATTATGGAACCTGGCTATACTACTCCTAGGAGCTTTCTTTTTGGGATCTTTTTCAGGAGCGGATCTGTGGATTCTTTTAAACTCTATTTTGGCCTCTGATTCTAAAACATCAGGGCAACGTTCCTGGAGAATTTCTTGAAGGATGATTTCTAAACTCTTTCTTTGATCATGGATTTCAGGTAGTCCAATAATTTTTAGATTGTCTCTCCTGGAACTATTTTCCAGGTCAGTGGTTTTTCCCTTGAGATATTTCACATTGCCTTCTATTCTTTCATTTGTTTGTATCTGTTTAACAGCATCTTGATTTCTCATAAAGTCACTAGTTTCCATTATCTCCAGTCTAACTCTGAAGGAATGATTCTCCTCAGTGAGCTTTTGATATTCTTTTTTAATGTGGCAAATTTTGCTTAAGGCATTCTTTTCCTCTTTACCTTTTTGAGCCTCTTATGCCATTTGAGTTAGTCTATTTTTAAGGTGTTATTTTCCTCAGTCAGGCTGTTGACTTTCATTTCATACTTTTCTTGCATCTTTCTCATTTCTCTATCCAATTTTTCTCCCACTTCTCTTATCTGCTTCATAAGGTCCTCTATGAACTGTAGCCAGCCTGTATTTTCATTTGGGGCTTTTGGTGCAGAATTTCTGACCTCACAGTCCTCCTGCTGTTCAATGCTTTGATCCTCTTTGCCCCCCAAATACTACTCTAATGTTGAATTTTTCTGTTTATTTTGTTTCCTTAGCCTGGGCATGTTGCCACTCAACCACTTGGCTTTTGGGCTTGTTGCCACAGAGTTTCCATCCAAAGTGCTGGGGTTTTCTCAACTTCCAGAGTTATTAGTTGGGTGGTCCCTGTAAAGCCTCCACACACTCTGGCAAGCTGGTCACACACCCCAAGACCTCCAGCAAGACTCCAAGACCTTCCCAGAAGGAAACCAGATCCCAGAAGGGTAAAGCAAGAGCAATTACCCTGAATACTGATCGCCGAATCCCCCTACATTTTGCAGGCCAGGAGCTAAAGCTGCAATGTGGCAATGTGGCAAAAGCTTCGTTGACTCCTCAGCGGCTTCTCGCCCCCAGGGGAAGGAGACCACTCACTCTCACAACCAGTCCCAAAGTCCATAGGTCACTGACCAGTCACTTTGTGTGTTGATAATTCTGGAAATGCCACAGCTGCTGGTGATTTGGGGGCCCTCCAGCCAGCTGCTGGTCCAGCTGCCCTGGGGATGAAACCTCCAACTCAGGCAGACCTGGGCTCCACTCCCAGAGCACTGTGATGGCCACTCCCTGTCGGGCTGCTGGGCTGTCCTCAGCAGGTGTTTAGCTTTTCTGTGTCATTTTGTGGGTTCTCGAGCTCCACAGGTCGTTCAGAGTCCACCTTTTACATAATTTTGAAGTGGTGTGGGTGAGAGCTCTGTGGAAGTGCTATTTCTATTCTGACATCTTGACTCTGCCCCAAGAAGGATTTTTAAAATCAAGTAAGTGGAGGAAAATTTAGGAAAAGAAATGAGAATGATGCAAGAACATCATGAAAAGTTAGTCAACAGCCTTACTAAAGAAAATAACACATTAAAATAGACTAAATCAAATGCCAAAAAGAGGCCCAAAAAGACAATGAGAAGAATATCTTAAAAAGTCAAATTTCCCAGATGGAAAAGGAACCTCAAAAACTCACTGAAGAAAATAATTCCTTCAAAACTAGATTGGAGCAAAGAGAATCTAATGACTTTTATGAGAAATCAAGATACTACAAAACAGATCCAAACAAAAGAAAAAATAGAAGGCAGTTTGAAATATCTCACTGGAAAAATCACTGACCTGAAAAATAGATGCAGGAGAGATGATTTTAAAATTATAGGGTTACCTGAAAGCCATGATTAAAAAAGAGCCTAGACATCATGCTAAAAGAAATTGCCCAAGAAAATTGCCCTGATATTCTAAAACCAGAGGGCAAAATATAAATTGAAAGAATTCACTAATCACCTCTTGAAAAATATCCCCCCAAAAACCCCTAGGAATATTCTAGCCAAATAGCAGAGTTCCCAGATCAAGAAGAAAATATTGAAAGCAGTCAGTAAGAAACAATTTGAGTACTGTGGAGACACAATAAAGATGCCACAAGATCTGGCAGCTTCTACATTAAGGGAGTGAAGGGCTTGGGATATGATATTGGGAGCTAGGATTAAAACCAATAATCACCTACCCAAAAAAAACTGAATATAATACATCAGGGGAAAATATGGTCATTCAATGAAATAGAGGGCTTTCAAGCATTCTTGATGAAAAAAAGAGAGCTGAATGGAAAATTTGACTTTCAAATGCATGAAGCATGAGAAGTGTGAGAAGGTAAACAGGAAAAAGAAATCACAAGGAACTTATTAAAGTTGAACTATTTATATTCCTACATGGAAAAATGATAATTGTAACTCATGAAACTTTTCTCAGTATGAGGACAGTTGAAGGGAATGTATATGTATGTGTGTGTGTGTGTATATATATATATATATATATATATATATATATATATATATATATATATAGGCATATAAGGGTTTGTGCATGTGTGTGTATACATGTATACATAGACAGAGGGCAGAGGGTGAGTTGAATATAAAGTGATGATATCTAAAAAAGAAATTAAGGGGGCAGAGTCAAGATGGCTGAGTAGAAACAGGACTTCCCTGGGGCTCCAGCTTCCACCTTCCCCAATTCATGTAAAAGGGGACTCTGAACAAAGTTTGGAGCTACACAACCCACAAAATGACACAGAGAAGCTAACCTCCAAGTGAGTACAGCCCAGCAGGCCGGCAGCAATCAGCCAACACAGGGATCTGGGAGATGAGCTCAGGCCCACATGAGCCATAGGTTTTAGCCCCAACATGGGCCTGACCAACCATCAGCTGGAGGGACTTCAGATAGCTGTGGTGGTTTCCAGAATTATAAACACATAGATGCCAAGGACAAAGTGAGAGGTCAGTGTACTGTGGACTTTGGGACACAGTAATTGGGAGTGCATCAGCTTTTGACCCAGGGCAAGAAGTTGATGAGGAGCCGTCCAGCCACCACCACTTCACAGCTTCAGTTCCTGACCTGCAGATTGTAGGGTGACCAAGAGACCAGTCTGAGGGGTAATATCTCTTGCTTTAACATTCTTGGATCTGGATTGCTGTCTAGGGTGGAGGTCCTGGGGTGAGTGGCCAGCTTGCCAGAGCATGTGGAAGCTTCAGAGAGGGCAGCCAACTAATACTTCCAGCAGCTGAGAAAACATTTGGGATGGAAGCTCCCCTGTCTGGTGGCAAAGTCCTACTGTGCCAAAAAGCCCAAAAGTCAAGTAAAAGAGTGGCAATATGACGAGGCAAAGGAAGCAAAACAAACATAAGAATCCAACATTAGCCTATTATTTTGGGGACAAAAAGGATCAAAGCATGGAACATGAGGAAGACAATGAAGTCAGAAATCCTGCAACAAGGGCTCCAAAGGAAAAATACAAGCTGAGTACAGGCCATAGAGGACCTTAAGAAGCAGATAAGAGAAGTGTTGGGGGAGAATTTGCAAGAGAAATGAGAACAATGCAGGAAAATTATGAAATTACAGTCAACAGCCTGACTGAGGAAAATAAGACCTTAAAAATAGACTAACTCAAATGGCAAAAGAGGCTCAAAAAGGCAATGAGGAGTAGAATGCCTTAAAAAGCCAAATTTGCCAGATGGAAAAAAGAATCTCAAAAGCTCACTGAGGAGAATAATTCCCTCAGATTTAGATTGGAGGAAGCGGAAGCTAGTGACTATATGAGAAATCAAGATGTTGTTAAACAGAACCAAACAAATGAAAGAATAGAAGGCAATGTGAAATATCTCATGGGAAAATCCACAGACCTGAAAAAGAGATCCAGGAGAGATAATTTAAAAATTATTGGACTACCTGAAAGCCATGATCAAAGAAAGAACCTAGAAATCATCCTGCAAGAAATTCTCAAGGAGTGACGACCAACTATGACAGACTGGACTCTTTTCAGCAATGCAGTGATATAAGTTAATCCCGAATGACTCAAGAAAGTGAGAAATGCGCCATCCAGAGATATAACTAGAAAGAACTGAGCCTGAATCCTGATGGAAACAAACTAAATGATCTTGTTCTTCTCATTGTTTGGTTTTACTTCTTCCTTACCATCTTTCATCCCACCTAGTACAATATGCCTTTGTAATTGGAATAATGTTTAATATGAATGCATTTGCAGATCCTATACTGTACTATATGCTGTCATGAGGGGAGAGTGGAGGGAAGTAAAGGAAATTTGAAAATAAAAAAAAAAAAGAAATTCTCAAGGAAAACTGCCCTGATGTTTTAGAACCAGCGGGCAAAATAGAGGTTAAAGAATCCACAAATCACCTCCTGAAAAAACATCCCAAAAAGAAAACTCACAGGAACATTATAGCCAGGTTCCAAAATTCCTGGATCAAAGAGAGAATATTACAAGCAGCCAGGAAGAAACAATTTCGATATTATGGAAACACAATCAGGATAACACATGATCTGGCAGCCGCTACACTGAAGGATTGAAGGGATTGGAATATGATATTCTGGAGGGCAAAGGAGCTGGGATTAAAACCAAAAAGCACCTACCCAGCAAAACTGAGTATCTTGTTTCAGGGGAATATATGGTCATTCAATGGAATAGAGGACTTTCAAATATTCTTGAAGAAAAAACCAGAGTTGAGTAGAAAATTTGACATTCAGATACAAGAAGCATAAGAAGGCATGTAGCTGCTTCCTGATTTGCAGAAAGCAATCTATCCCCTGTTCTATAGGATACTCACAGCATTCCAACACCCAGGAGGTATTCCACAGTTACCTTTCTCAAGCAGATGAGTGAAATAAAAGAATGAAAGAATGACTCTCTGTATCACTGTATGTCTTCCTTAAGAAAGGATGCAGTGGGGGCGGAGCCAAGATGGCTGAGTAGAAACAGCACTTCTACGGCTCTCCAGCCCACACCGCTTCAAAATTATGTAAAAGGGGGACTCTGAGCAACCTCTGGAGCTCCAACACCCACAGAAGGACACAGAGAAGCTAACCTCCCACTGAGGACAGCCTGGCAGTCTGGCCGGAAGTGGCCAGTGCAGTTCTCTGGGAGCATAGTCCAGGACCCTGTGTGTCGGAGGTTTTAGCCCCAGTATGACTGGTCCAGCAGCCCGCTGGAGGGATCCCAGAATACCACCAGCTGTAGCTTTTCCAGAATTTCCAACACAAAGTGAGAAGTTAGTGCCCCATGGACTCTGGGACCAGTAATTGGGAGCATGTCAGCTTATTCCCCTGGGGGCTAGAAGCAGGTGAGCAGATGTGGCACAGCTGCCATTTTGCAGCTTCAGTTACTGCTTCAGCTCCTGGCCTGTGAACTGTAGGGGGATCTGGGGATCAGTCTGGGGGGCAGGGAGAATCACTCTCACTTTAACCTCCCTGGATCTGGATTGTAGTCTGGGGTGGAGGTCTTGAGGTGTGTGTCCAGCTTGCCACAGTGTGTGGGGGCTTCAGGGACAGCACCCAACTAATACCTCTGGCAGTTGAGAAGACCCCAACATTTGGGATGGAAGCTCCCCTGTCTGATGGCAGAATCCTACTGTGGCAACAAGCCAAAAAGTCAAGTAATTAAGTGGCAATATGCCTAGGCAAGGGAAACAAATTAGACAGAAAAATTCAACATTAGACTCCTATCTGGGGGGCAAAGAGGATTGAAGTATGGACAGGAGGAAGACTGTGAGGTCAGAACTCCTGCACCAAAATCCTGGAATGAAAATGCAAGCAGGTTACAGGCCACAGAGGACCTTAAGAAGGATTTTAAAAACCAAATAAGAGAAGTGGAGGAAAAATTGGGAATAGAAATGAGAAGGATGCAGGAAAAGAATGAAATTAGAGTCAACAGCCTGACTGAGGAAAATAAAATCTTGAAAAATAGACTAACTCAAGTGGCAAAAGAAGCTCAAAAAGGCAATGAAGAGAAGAATGGCTTAAAAACCGACTTTGCCAGATGTAAAAAGAATCTCAAAAGCTCACTGAGGAGATTCATTCCTTCAGAATTAGATTGGAGCAAATGGAAGCAAGTGACTAAAGGAGAAATCAAGATGCTGTTAAACAGATCCAAGAAACTGAAAGAATAGAAGGCAATGTGAAATATCTCAAGGGAAAAACCATTGACCAGGAAAATGGATCCAGGAGAGATAATTTAAAAATTACTGGACTACCTGAAAGCCATGATCAAAGAAAGAACCTAGAAATCATCCTTCAAAAATTCTCAAGGAAAATTGCCCTGATATTTTAGATCCAGAGGGGGAAATAGAGGTTGAAAGAATCCACAGATCCCCTCCTGAAAAAGATCCCCAAAAAGAAAACTCCTAGGAATATTATAGCCAGATTCGAGAATTCCCAGATCAAGGAGAAAATACTCCAAGCAGCCAGGAAGAAATAATTTCAATATTGTGGAAACACAATGAGAATAGCACAGGTCCTGGCAGCTTCTACATTGTGGAATCAAAGGGTGTGGAATATGATATTCCAGAGGGCAAAGGACCTGGGATTAAAACCAAAAATAACCTACCCAGCAAAACTGAGTATCTTGTATCAGGGAAAATATGGTCATTCAGTGGAATAGAGGACTTTCAAACATTTTTGAGGAAAAAACCAGAGTTGAATAGAAAATTTGACATTCAGACACAAGACGCAAGAGATACTTGAGAAGGTAAACAGGGAAAAGAAATCAAAAGGAACTTATCAAAGTTTAACTATTTACATTCCTACATGGAAAAACAATAACTATGACTGATGAAACCTTTTTCAGTATGAAAATAATTGAAGAAGGGTATATGGGCATATGAATACATATGTGAATGTGTGCAAATATGTTTACAGGTATACATGGATAGAGGGCATAGGTTGAATTTTTTGGGAAGGGATGATATTTACTGGGTGAAGTTAAGAGGTGAGAGAGGAATGTGGCAAGAGGAGATGGAGAGAGACAGGGTCGAGGAAGAGGCAAGGGGATGTGGCTGCAGGGGAGGGGAAGAACAGGAAGGCAAAAAGGCAAAACCGTATTCTCATTGAATTTGGCTTAGGGAGAGAATTACTTACATACTAAATGGCATATCTCACCCTGAAGAAGAGTAGGGGGAAGGAGGATCAGCGGGGGAGGATGGAGGTGAGGGTATACTGGGGGGAGGGGAGGTTGGAGGCACTCAATTTTGAAGAGGGACAGGATCAAAGTAGGGAATGGACCAGGTGGGGGGTGGGAAGTGTGGGAGGGAAATATAGTCAGTCTTTTACAGTATATCCACTATGGTAATGTTTTGCATGGCTATACATGGACAACATATACTGAATTGCTTATCTTCTCAGAGGGAGTGGGTGACAAGGGACGAAGGGAATTGATCTGGGATTCGAAGTTTTAAAATTAAATGTTTCAAATATTTGTAAATACTATTACTAATACTATTCTGCATGTAACTGGGAGATAAGATGTGCAGGCATTGGGGCACAGATATTCACCTTGCCCTAATGGAAAAGTCAAAGGGGGTATGGGAGAAGATATGGGAGAGAGCAGATTGGATGAGGGGATGTTCTGTGGGACTGCTATTCTGGGGTGATGGGTAGGGGAAAATGGAGAAAAAATTGTAACTCAAAATCTGGCAGAAATGAATGATATAAACCAGAAGTTTATATCATTGCTAGTTGAACAACAACAAATTGGTTCCTCAAATTGTGGTATATGGATATAATAGAATATTACTGTGCTATAAGCACTTGGAAAAAACAAATAATAAAATAAAATTCACTACAATGTTTAAAAAAAAAGAAAGGATGCAGTTTCTTCCTACTAATACTTGGATATACTTGGATGAGTGGAACACATGACACCCACTTAAAGAACATTTAACTTCCTCCTAATTGGATTATGTTCCCATTCCCTTGGGTGGGTTTTAAGAAGGGTGATTTGAAATCAAGCATTTGTTCCTTACTGGTGCCTTTGGAGGCAAGGAAGTAGCTCAGTGAATAGTGCCTGAGCCTGGAGTTTGGAAGACTTGAATTTTAATCTGACCTTAAGCACTTACTAGCCTTGTGACCCTGGGTAAGTCACTTAACCTGTTTGCCTTAATCTACTAGAGAAAGAAATGACAAACCATTCTAATTAATCTGCCAAGAAACCACATTACCAGTATTGGCTTGCTAGTTGAACAACAACAAATTGGTTCCTCAAATTGTGGTATATGGATATAATAGAATGTTACTGTGCTATAAGTGACGAGCAGGTGTATTTCAAAAGAACCTGCAAAGTCTTGCGTGAACTGATGCAAAATGAAAGTGAGTAGAATCAGGAGGACATTGTACACAGTGTCAGCAATGCTGTGCTAAGAACAACTTAGCTTTTCTCAGCAATACAATCATCCAAGACAATTCCAAAGGACTCTTAATGGAAAATGCTATCCACATCCGCAGAAAGAACTGATGGAGTCTGAATGCAGATTGAAGCATATTATTTTCACTTTATTTTTTCATATTCTTTTTTCTTTCGGTCTGTTTCTTCTTTCACAACATGACTAATATGGAAATATGTTTTACATGATTGCACATATATATAATTGCTTATAGTGTAAGGGAAAGGGGTAGTGAGGGAGGGAGAAAATTTAGAACTGAAAAATATTTTTAAATGAATATTTAAAATGTCTACATGTGATTGAAAAAATAAAATACTACTTTAAAAAAACATCAAAAAAAAATAAAATAAAGAGGTGTGAGAAGAATATATTGGGAGGAGAAAGGGAGAGGTAGAATAAGTTAAATTTTCTCATATAAAAGTGGCAAGAAAAAACTTTTACCATGGAGGGGAAGAGCAGGAAAGTAAAAGAGAATGAGTCAACCTTACTCTCATTGGATTTGGTTTAAGGAGGGATTAACATACACACTCAATTGGGTATATTACCCTACAGGAAAGTAGAGGGGAAGTACCTACGACAGGGAATGATAGAAGGGAGGGCAGATAGGGGGAGAGGGTAGTTAGAAGCAAACACTTTTGAAAATGGACAGGGTCAAAGCAGAACACAGAATAAGTTGGAGGCAGCTTGGGATGGAGAGAAATATAGTTAGTCTTTCACCATATAACTACTATGGAAATGTTTTGCCTAACTACACATATACAAGTTACATTGAATTGCTTGTCTTCCCAGTTGTAGTTAGTGAAGTGAAGAAGGGAAAGGGAATTTAAGGTTTTTTAAAAAAATGTTAAAAAATTGTTTTTACATGCAACAGGGAAATAAGATATACAGATAATGGGGTATAGAAATCCATCTTGCCATACAAGAAAGTTAGGGGAAATAGGGGAGGATATAAGAGAGATCAGATTCACAGAAGGGGTATTCAGTAGGCCCGCTGTCTTGGTGTGGTGGATAAGGGAGAGACGAGAGAAAATTTGTAACTCAAAATCTTGTGGAAATAAATGTTGAAAACTAAAAATAATTTTTTTAAAATCACAAAAAATTATGTTAAATTAAAAAAATTGATAGTGTGAATACACTACCAATGAATATGAAATTAAAACAATTATTAGGAATTATTTTGTCCAGTTATATTCCATAACAGCTAAGTGAAATGTATGAATATGTACAAAAATATAAATTGTCCAGGTTCATAGAAGATGAAATAGAGTACTTAAACAACCCTTTCTTAGAAAAAGAATTCAACAAGCCATCAATGAGGTCCCTAAGAAAAAATCTCCAGGACTAGATGTATTTGCAAGTTAATTCTCCCAATTTTTTTAAAGAACAATTAACCCCAGTATTATATAAACCATTTGAAAAAATAGGTAAGGAAGAAATCTTACCAAATTATTTTTATGGCACAAATACATTTTTGATACCTAACCCTGGGAAAGAGGAAAAATGGAAAAAGAATATTGTTACAAAATTTAAAAAAAACTAACGAGAAAAAGTAGTAAAAATCACAGACACAACATATGTGTGATGACCAACTAGGACAGACTGGACTCTTCTCAGCAATGCAGTGATATAAGTCAATCCCAAAAGACTCATGATGGAGAGAGATGTCTACATCCAGAGAAATAACTAGAAAGAACTGAGTTTGAATCCTGATGGAAGCAAACTACTTGATCTTTTTCTTTTCAGTTTGATTTTATTTCCTCTTTATCATTTTTCATTCCATCTAGTACAATATGCCTTTGTAACCTGACTAATGTCTAATGTGAAAGTATTTGCATATCCTATACTGGACTATATGCCGTCTTTGGGGGTCAGGGGAGTGAGGGAAGGGAAATTTGAAACTCAAGGAACTATGGAATAGAATCCTGTAAACTAAAAATAAACAAACAAATTAATAAAAAAGTAAAAAATAACAAGAAAATGAAAAAAGAAAAACTGGTAAACCAGAACATTCTAAGTGACTTAAAATTTGAGAATGAAATAAGAAAGAGGACAACAGATTAAAAGTGGAAAAAAATCTGTCAAGATTTATATAACAAACTATTACCTTCTATCCCTAATCTAATCACTAATAGTCTTATCACTGCATTTGGACATCAATACCACAGTTCCCAATGAGCTATATAAGAAGATGGAAATGATACAAAAGAAAACAAAAATGGTAAGTGCCTAAGTCAAGTATAAAAAAGGAAATGTTGAATCAATCAGTCAATAAACAGTTATTAAATTTATTTATTTGTTTATTATTAAGCACGTTTACTATGTGCTCATTATGTACTGTGCTAAATGCAGTACGAATATGGAGAAGAGAGTCCTGGCCTCAAGTAGCTTCCTGTCTAATAGAGTAAGACCAACAACGAAGGAAGATGAAAGGGGTAGGGGAAAGTCCCTAGCACAAGGCCATGATAGAGAAGTCCAGAGTAGTGTGGGAAATTAAGAGATGATTGGCTTGGAAACCCCCCTTAAATGGAAGTTTGGGAGATTTTTCCACTCAGCCTTCCAATCAGAGAAGCAAAAAAGAGCAATGATAAGGTTTGAATACCAAGGTTGACTCTATCTTACAGGATGATGAGGTAGATGCCATTATTACAGAGGATGTACAACACATATTACAAATGAAAGAGGGATTCCCTGTAGGTAATGATCTTCCAACTATTCCTATTAGCAGGTTGAAGTTTATTCCAGAGCCTGCTAAGTGAAATTTTTAACTACTCAAAAGAGTATAATCTAACTATCTACAGGAGGAAACAATGGATAAGGAATGTCTATAACTCAGACTATGATAATGCAATTCAAAGGCCATCTCGAGCTGGTCCATCTGTGTGTATGAGTGTTTGTTGGTTGAATCTATTTTTCTAAAGCATTGAATATAATAAAATATCAGAAAAGAAATGAATATTAAAGGTCATCTAATTCAACTCCCTCACTTTATAGATAAAGAAACTGAGTGTCAGCAAGATCAAATGATTTGACCAAAGTCACAAGGCTAAGCAGTCGCCGGGCCCTGTTTTGAACTCAGGTCTTTTATCTTCTGATTTGTTTTTTTCCAATACATTATATTAATATGGCCTAACTTGTATTGTAATCATTTATGTATGTCTTCTCCTCAATAGATGGTAAGCCCCTTGATAACAGAAATCCTATCATTCAACTCTAGTATGTATCTGTTAGCACCTGACACAAAGTCAAACATAGCAAGCCTTTAATAGCTGCTTGTTCAATCCAGAAAGGATAGGTAGCAGAGGTAGAGGCTATGCCTAAGAAGCTAGTGAAATTCCTGCTGCTAGGGTACAATGCATGTAATACAGTGTTGGCATACAATCCTTGCCTCAAACTCTGGTGATGTGCCTCACAGAGGATTCCTCTAAGATAATGAGTATTCCTTTCATTCAAACACAAGGCAAAACAATATAAAATATATTTTAAATATAATACCAATAACACAGTCTTACAGATAAGGCCTGTATTATCAATACTGTATAGTACACAAAGTGTTAAGTGAACATTTGGGATAAGACAACACATGATGGGGGAAAAAAGCTTTGGTACTTAAATAATCAGTAATGTTCACATATCATTATAAGTCATTTCTTTTCATTCCTACTGTTTAAAAGCTCTACATTTTAGTATGAGTGCATATTGATAGAGTCTCCAAGGGGAAAAAATCTCATAATAATGATAATAATGTTAATATAATGTGTTGGAATATCTTTCCCTGGAGTACTTTGAAAATGGAATAGATTTTTGTTTCTCTGAGGTGGGTAAGATGTGGTTCTGCTGAAAAGCAATGGATTAGAGAAGATGCCCTGAAATCTCTTCTAACTCAGGATCAGAGATAAATGTATATGTACCCATATTCACATTTACATGTACACATATAATTATGTCTATGCACATGCATATATAATTATATGTACATGTGCACAATATAATTATGTTTATATTTATATCTAAATATATGAAATATATGTATATGACTAGAAATAAATCCTAAATCACTGCCATCCCAATTCAGCATTCTAGTTCAGACCACTCTTTGCAGGGGAGAATTCAGCTACAATTAAAAAAAAAAATCTATTGCTGCCTATCCAATCAGGTAATATAATCCTTCCTGAAAGTCACACAAAATGACAGTTTCATCAAAAGAACTCTCAGGAAAAGAAGTTGGAACGTATCTCCTATCTCTCAGTAAAAAGGTAAGGGACATGAGGTGTTACTTCTGACACATATATGCCCATTGCTATGTACATTCATTATGCTATTTTTCTTTGTTACAAAGGAAAATTAAATTAAACACATTGACTATTCAGAAAGACTGCTCATTGTGGGATAGGAAGGAGAAAATATTGAGAAATTAATATTATATGAAAACACAATAATATGACATGGAAAACAAGTTGATTTTTTAAAGTAATGTTGGGATTTTGCCATCTCTAGTCATTCTAGTCCCACAAATAAAGAAAAAATCCTTACTACTAGAATCATAAAGGGATTAAAAAACCTTTCAGTAGTTCCCTACCATAGAGATATCATGGACACTATTATATTCTTTCATCTGAATGAAGGGAGCTAATATTTTTTGTCCCACTACTTTGCTGTCAACCTTAGCAATGGCTATAAGAATGCTGTCAAATACAAGATGGTATCAAACATCTAATAAAGATTTTGTAAAATTACTATTGCAAACAACAATGTGAAAAATGACAAAGCATCATAAATATTCCAAATGTTTATTGTATGCCTAATATTTCAAAAATTACTGTGATCCACCTGAAATTCTACAGCTCCAGGTACCATTTCAAAGTTTTCCTCGGAGGTGGAATTGCACCTTTAAGGGACCTAGTTTTCAGAACAATAACCATCAATTCTGACCTTATTCTTCAACCATGACCTTTAAAGAAGAAACAAGCTCCAAATACTTTTTTTTAGCATCCTTCCTCCAAGCTCTAAGTGTTCAACTACCAACTACTTGAGTGTAATATGAGATCTGTCCATCTGACTGGCTTGTCTTCTTATCTCTCATAAATTCCTTTTCACCAGATTATCCAAAGGATTTTGTGCTTCATAACCATTAGGCAATAAAAGCAAAATATGTAATTAAGATACCCACTCCTGCCCCTTTCTTCCATCCAAAACTTCAGTTCAACAGTAAAAGCACTCTAAAGCACTGGGTGAAATTGTAGCTTTTAAGTTTGCTTTGTGAAGTAGGATTTTGTGACTCTTGACCCCCAGAGGCTTGTTCTTTGACCTACCACTTTTCTCCACCATCTGGCATGTTTACTTGAAGCAAATGCCTGGGGTCAAAGGGCGAAGCAGACATGTGGAGGGACAGCTTTGTCATAAAAGCAGTAAAGAATAAGTGGTTGCTTCTGAATATAGCACTGTGCATTTTGTTCAGCTGCTAAGAACAATAAGGTAAGGTTACTCATATGGCAAAAGACAAAATAAATAGGAATTCAGTTACCATGCAGGCAAGGAAACAGAGAAAATACACAACGCAGTAACTTGAAATTTCCGTATTTTTTTCTTTTATTTCATTTCTGAATGAGCTTTTTTTTATATTTTATAGAACTGTTTCTAAACAATGTTACTAGAAGCAAAAGGAAAAAAAGTTATTTATGTATTAAATTAAAAAATTAATATTTAGAAAGACTGTTCATTAGTCTAGTGGTCTCAGAGCTATCAAATCAGGACTGAATAAGGTTCAATAAGGTCACCATATTTTTTCGTTCCAAACACATATAGTGAAGAAATGTTAATATTAATAAAATAATGATCATTACAAATGATCATTAAATAATAATTCAACCAAAACTAATTGCATCCTTTAGTATCCATAAAATAGGCAGCTCTGGACAGTATTAGGATTACTTACATTATAAGGGTAGGCCATTTTGCTACATTTTTCCTAAGGTCTTTTTTCCTAGGTCCTAAGACCTAGCTCCAGGAATTAAATGATCTTTGGGAGAATCTCTGAGGTCTTCATTGACCCAGAAGGCTGTGTTTCTTAGAACAAGGGGATTGTTTCAGGAAATGAAGACTGTGAATAGGAGTTTAAAAAGTCTGGAAAGGAAAAAAAAAGTTACACAGAGCATTCATTCATAGTGACTTCAAGTATAAGATGAGCAAAGTAATTGTCCACAAACAAGCAGCCTGCAAGTGTCTATTAAATACTTATGATCTTCCAGGCACTGTATTAAACACTGGTAATACAAATACAAACAAAAAGAAAAACAATTCCTTTTTTCAAGAAGCTTGCATTCTTGGGGTTTTTGGTGTTCTTTTGGAGGGGGAAGGGCAATTGGGGTTAAGTGACTTTCCCAAGGTCACACAGCTAGTAAGTATTAAGTGCCATGGCCAGATTTGAACTAAGGTCCTCCTGACTCCAGGGCTGGTGCTCTATTCACTGCACCACCGAGCCACCTTTTTTTTTTTTTTGCTTTTTTTTGGGGGTGGGGTGAGGGAAAGTTTGCATTCTTTTTTTTTTAAAGCAGTTGGGGTCAAGTAACTTGCTCAAGGTTACATGACTAGTCATTATTTATGTGTGGGTGCTCATTTTCTGAGGCCGGTTTCGATCTCGGGTCATCCCAACTCCGAGGCCGGCGCTCTTACTCACTGTGCCACCTAGCCGCCCCTGAAAGTTTGCATTCTTAAGGAGAAAAATAGCACACAAAAGGGAGCTGAAAGGTTAGGAGATAGGGACAAAGTACCCAGTCTGGGGTATAGCAGCAAAATCTTAGCAGGAGTGGCGAACTTGCAGCCTCTAGGCCATATGTGGCTTCTTAGGTCCTGGAGTGCAACCTTCTTTCAAATACTTTTATTAAGGTTATTTGTTTTGTGAAGTTTGGATTCAATCAAAGGCCCCCACTTGATGACCTAGAGGGCACACGTTGCCTCGAGGCCACAGGTTCCCCACCACTGGGAGGGCTAGAAGCACAATCAGGAAAGGAACAAAAAATGGCTAACCCAGGCCCACACCCAGAATGAAGGTTCCTGGAAGGAAATTACCAAAGCAGAAAAGGGTTAACATGTTAAGGGGATGCTCCAATATAATAAGGCCTAAGGGAAGTTGCAAGTGTCAAAGTCAATTAAGCCATAGTGGTAAAGACTGGAGAGTAAGAAAAACTTCTGGTGGTTAAGAATAAATTGAGGCAACTAAGAAAGAGATTATAACCTCCTTCTGTGATTAATTTTGATAGGCCAATAGCAAGATGAGATACGCTATATGGCTGAGTCCCTTGCCAAATAATAAAATCTCTGACCAGAGCATAAGTCTTTTATCCCCACCTTGTCCCCCCCTTATCACTTAAGGAGAAGACATAGATCCTCTGAGTATATATACATATACATATATATGCACATGTTTATGTGTACATGTACACATAATACACATGTGTATTGTGTATATGTATATATGGATAGTGCTTGCTTTATTCCTCTAGAAATTATTTTAATATTAATTTAACATTTAATTATTTAAATCTATCTTCCATTTTCCAACAAGGCCAAAAGATAAGAACAATTTTCCAAAGAAGAATCGCAAACTCTTAATAACCAACCAAAGAACACTTCAAATCACCAGTACAAGAAATAAAAATCAAAACAACTCTTAGGTTTCACTTCATACCCAGAGAATTAGAGAAGATGAAAAAAAGGTAAGAAAAGATCATGTGGAAGGGGCTATGGAAAGACAGAGAAATGAAAACACCATTGGTAGAGCCATGAATTTGCCTAACCACTTCAGAAAGCAATTTTGGCTAAAAGCATGAATAAAAATACTCTTACCTTAGGACTCAGAGATCCCAAAGTTGGGCACATACCCCAAGGATGACAAAGAGAAAACCCATAAATGTAAAGATCATTGCATTAGGACTTTTTTATAACTGGAAACAAAATAGATGTTCTTCAATTAGGGAATGGCTAAATAAATTGTGGTGCAGAAATGATAGGGCACATTGCCAAGATACAAGACATAATACATATGAAGACTAAAGAGTAGTATGTTAAGGCAAAAAACCTGATGTAGAGTAAGCAAATCCAGGAAAAAAAACAGTTGACTACAACAATATAAGCTGAGCCAACCAAAAAGTCAGAAATGAACACCATGTAATTATAATAACCAAACCCTGACTCCAAAAAAGAGATAAGAAAATACTTTCTTTTGAAAACATGGAAGGAATAGAGGGGGTGAACCTTGTATATATTGTCAGTGTCGAGGTATTTCAGTGGTTTGTTTTGCTGAATTGCCTTTTTTTGCCTTTGTTTAGCTATTATTGCAGTTACATGGGACCGTTTTCTGGTTAGTAGGGGGTAGGATATATGTAAAAAAGAAAGTGATATAAAAAGAAATGCATCATTTTACAAATACATAATATTGTTAATGGCATAAATAATATCAAATGACCTTAAAGTTTCCCATTACTTATAGGATGGGGAGCTTAAGCTGACTGAAATACACATTTTCAAAATATCCTACACTCGACCCAGTATTAAGAACTCTAGAGTGTACCAAGACTTGTGTACACAGAAACAATGGTTTCCCAGTAAAATTTTTGCCCAAGTGTATATATGTTCCATGGAATTTGGGAAACTTCGACATTTTTCAGCATCCTTTTCAGGATCTTCAGTACTTCAAAAAAATTAATTATATTAGAATTACTGGAGGTGTTGGTATTTGTATAATCTCATTTTCAGAATGGTGTTGGAAGAACACTGAAATGTTAGATTGACTGAAAGCCACCTATCAAATATTATCAATCAACAATTGATACTATGCAGAGCCTCTCCAAAATACGTGGTTGATATTATGTCTCAGCAGAAATTAAACAATAATCCTGAGAAGACCGAAGGGATCCTTATATGGCCATAGTCAAAGAATTATTTGACATAGTGTTTCCTTGGAATCACTCCTACAATTTTCACTGGTCCTGAAATGCGGGGCCCCTAGAGAGATTGTTGCTACTATTTTAAAGATTCCAGAGATAAGTGGCTATCTTCCTAACAGTAACTCACAGGTCCCATCAATATACTTTTCCTTAACAACTAACCAGGATATACAGTTTTATACCAAGAACATTTTCTCAAATGGGAACAGTAATTATAAGCATTTCTCCCCAAACCAAGGTTGCACTCTCCCACAAGTACACACAGAATTTGAAGGGGGAAGAATTCTTAAATGAAATCAGTAAAGCACACATCAATAAGTCAAAACTCTAGAACTAGAGGGCTTCAGTGTTCTTTCTTTTGCTAGACGGTCCTGAAAGATTTCTGGGGGGTATAGTGTCAGCGATGGAGAAGTTGCTAAGGTCAAGTGCAAGTGCTTTGTTCAGCTACTCTGTTAGCTCCTCACCAGGCTCCACTGCTGCTATACTAGGCAAGGTAGGTTGTCCTGCTGCTAGACTCTTCATAAGGTACAGTGTTTCTGCTGAATAGATAAATACTCACTTTTGATGAGCAGCTAACATCTTTCACCCCTTTCAACTACTGACTTAGCTGGGCGGGGGGAGCACTAGGATCTCTTCATTTATGGAGGAGTACAATGCTATTTCAGCTGAAGTGCTATGTTTTTAGCAAAGATAATGACCCTCAAACTACGATTAACAGACACTTCTCCTCTCTGATTCCCTCTTAACTGAGACTCTGAAATGTTTTCACCTACCAGCACGGACTAGCCTTTTCTGTTTGACAGTTCTTCCTGCTCCAGAGCCAATTTGCTCAGTTAAGGATTCTTCCTTGACTTACCATTTCCAGTCCTAATTAAGCCAGTTACTGATCTTAGGCTCCTTTTGGGTCTTATGAAAATTGGTCTGAATGAAGCAAATTCAATGTCTTGCTTTTCTCTTTATGTGTAACTGAGCAAGTCTCAATAAGACAGACTCATACCATTAGTTTAAGACTTTCCTTAGCTTCAGTGACTACTTTCAGAAATTTGCAAAGAATAGTAAAGCTTTTCAGTGACCAAAAACAGAAGCACCAAAAGGAATGATCTATCCTGGTAAATCTAACACTGCTGTGGAATAAGAACATTTAAAACTACATTAGCCTAAGGGGGATCTCTTCTAAAATGGAATGAGTGTGTGGGTAAGGCAAGAAAGTAACAATACAGAAGTTTTCCCTTTCCTGCCTAGTACTCCAGCTGCAGAAGACCCAGAGGACTAAAATATTAACTTATCAGGAGCTAGAAACTGTGACAATCAACACAATTGCCACCATAGTTCAGTGAGCCTAAGGACAGGGGTGAACTGACATTTGGTCACAACTGAAACATCAGTACTCTCTCGTCAGACTAGCATATGTTGCTCCAGAGGAAATAGTTGAACTAATTATCTATGTCACCAGAGGAACTAGAGTAACTTAGGGGGAAGTGATGGAAAGGGAATGTATAATAAGCACATATTTATCTTACTACATGTCCCATAACATCTGAACCCAGGGAGTGATCATTGATAGGGATAAGCTCCCTGTAAGGATTGTTTCATTTGCTATATTTGTATCCTTTAGAACCTACTACAGTGTTTGCTTGGCACATACTGAGCCTAATTACATCAGGAAATGAAGACTTTCGGGCATGAGAGACTGTGTGTGTGCCATGCAAAGGAAAGAGGTGTGCCATGCAGAGGAAGAATTCATAATGATACCCAGTACAAGATAGGAGAGAATAACAGGAAGAGAGATACTCACTCACTGCATGGCTGAATCTTCCCCCACCTTATTCAACTATTATTATTCCCATTTTACAGATGAGGAAAATGAGGCTAAAAGAGGTTTAGTGACTTGCTAGGGCCATACACCTAATAAACATCTGAAATGGGATAAGAATTGAGGTCTTCCTGGCTCCAAGTTCAATATTCTATCCACAGTGTCACCTAGCACCAGCAATTATAACCCAGCAGTAGTAGTGGGCAGTTATGCGGCATAGTATATAGAGTGTCAGGCCTGGAGTCAGGAAGACCCACTTTCCTGAGTTCAAATCTAGCCTCAGACTCTTATTAGCTATGTGACACTGGAATCCATTGAACTTAATCTGTAAAATGAACTGGAGAAGGAAATGACAAACCATTCAAATATCTTTACCAAGAAAATCCCAAATGGGGTCACAGAGAGCTGAACTTTACTGAAAAATAAGTGAACAAAAAAAAAAAAAAACTAATAGTAATGGAATACGTTTCACTGTTTCTGCATTTATTTGTATACCTCTCTCTGAAATGCCTACCTGAAAACTATGCCTATATCGTTAAAACTATTTACACGCTAAGCATCCAGGTCCCTATGAAAAAATGTGATTTTTTTCTTTTATGGCATTGAATAAAATCCTTCCCAATCTAAACCCCATCTAGACAAACCCTTTTCCTTCAGAATGGTGTTCTCTTACATCAGAGCTCCTAAGGATGTTTTTCAACTGTGTTGCTGCCAAACAGCTTTCAGGAAAATGTAGCCAATTATATGCTCTCCTTTGTTGACTCAAAATTCCTAGCCATTGCATCATGACACAGTTTCTCAGTGGTATGAGAACTGAAAAGAGGAAGAAGGGAGAGAGAGAACTCAGACCCTACTGGGGCTTAGTGATAATCTGATATTAACTTTGCTGAATACAGAACTGTGAATATTGAGGGACAACAATAATGTTCTGAAATGCAAACTCAATTCTGATTTTTGCCCATATCCATTGTTAAAGTATGGTAAAATTTTCCATGTATTTCAAAATGAAAATGATTAAAGGGAAAAGCTACTTGGAGAAAGAAAATGAAAAAAAAAAAGGAATTCTCCCCTTAGGAAAAAAAAGAAAACAAAGAAAATAGATTAAAGGAGACCTCCCTCTTCAAGCTGTAATGTCAAGGGATATTTCTTCACATTGTGAATAGGCTTTGATCCTGGAAACTCTGTATTTTTAGTATTTGCCAAGTTGGTAAAAGGGATGTCCCCTGTGTAAGATTTTCTCATCTAGAGCTTTTCAAAAAAATATTCTTATCTATCAAGACTCCAATTCCTTTAAATGCTTCTCTTGAAAAATTAATTGTGCAAAACTTGGATGTTCTCTATACCTTTCAGCTATTTGCCCTCATATGTCCTTGGCAGCTTCAAAATTGATCTGCACTGATCACAATATGGATAAATTATAGACAAACACCAAGATAATACTAATGTGACCATTTGCAAACCACAAAGGGGATCCTGAATGTTACAAAAATAAACTTGGGAAAGTTTCTCTCCTTCATACTTAATACACAGTTTTGTGGGAAAATGACAGAACTGAGGAGGCAGAAGACAGTGAAACAAGAATAATGAAATGGGAAAAGCTACCAACTAACTATATGATCTAGAACAAGTATCTAATTTCTCTGGGTTTCAATTTTTTCATTCACAAAACAGAGAAAATATCTGTACTTCCTACTTCTAAGGGCTGTGATGAGGATGAATAAGCGTTGAGGATTTAGTAAGTTCATATTCATTTTAATTCAGCAACATTTATTATATATCATTTTAGTAGAAAGACCAGTCAAGTAATAAGAGTAAGACATAAGTGAAAGGCAGCCCATGTGCTACACAAGTACCTGTGAAATGTCAAGGGAGCAAGAGGAATGTCCCCAGAGGGGTGGAGCCAAGATGGCAGAGGGACTTGCTTAAGCTCTCCCCCAAACCCTTCCAACTACATGTAAGAAATAACTCTAAACAAATTCTAGAGGTATGGAACCCACAAATGATAGAATGAAATAAATCTCCAACCCAAAACAGTCTGCACAGTTGATACAAAGGATCTCTCACACCAGGTTGGGAGTCCAATGTGGGCCTCAGCAGCAAAGACAGAGACAGAGCAGGCCTGAGGGGACTAAATCACTGGAAGTTGTGGCAGTTTCCAGACTTTTCGCCCCACAAACACCAAAGACAGCATAAAAGGTCAGTGGGAAAACTCTGCTGAACCTGAGTGAGAGAGGAGTGTGGTCTGGAGGTGGAAGTGGTGGTGGCAGTGGAGGTAGCAGCAGGAGCAGTCACTGCTTCTGGAGCTCCTAGCACACAGAGAATATGGGGACCAAGAGGCTGATCAGTGGGCAATTGCAGGGATCTCTTTGCTGGTGCAGGATGCTCTTGCTTTGCCCTGCTTGGATCTGAGACATAGTGCTGGGTGGCAGTCTTGAGTACCTGTGTGATAGAGGTTGTGGTGCAGTGGAGAGGGAATCCTCCTCACAGTTCAAAGGCAGAAAAGAGTGCTTGTGGTCACTCACAAACCAGAGCATAAGACAGGAACAGAGTAAACACTTCTCTTTTGATCATACCACCTTGAATAAAAATTTACAGGCCCCTAGAAATATCTCTGAAAAGAGCTGCACAAAACCCCTGAAGCTTGGGACAGGTCACCATACACACCTGAAGCAGAGTCATACCCTAACAAAGAGTTAGAAAGTCAAGTATTTGAGTGGGAAAACAAGCAAAAGGCATAAAAAATCAAACTATAGAATCTACTTTTGTGAAAAAAAAAAAAAGATAAAAAGTCATGCAACCTGAAGAAACAACAAAGTCAAAGCTGCTACATCAAAAATCTCCAAGAAAAAATATGAATTGGTCACAGGCCATGGAAGAGATCAAAAAGGATTTTGAAATCAAGTAAGAGAGGTAAAGGAAAAATTCAGAAGAGAAATAAGAGTGATGCAAGAAAATAATGAAAAATGAGTCTCCTTGTTAAAGGAGACCCAAAAAATACTGAAGAAAATAACACCTTAAAAATAGGTTAATCCAAATGGCAAAAGAGGTCCAAAAATTCAATGAGGAGAAGAATGCCTTGAAAAGAAGAATTGGCCAAATGGAAAAGGAGATTCAAAATCTCACTGAAGAAAATAATTCCTTAAAAAATAGAATGGAGCAAATGGACACTAACGACTTTGTGAGAAATCAAAAAATTATAAAATATAACCAAAAGAATGAAAAAGATAAAAGACAACATGAAATATCTCATTGGAAAAATTACTGACCTGGAAAATAGATCCAAGAGAGATAATTTAAAAATTATTGGACTACCTGAAAGACATGATCAAAAAAAGAGTCTAGACATCATATCTCAAGAAATTATCAAGGAAAACCGTTCTGACATTCTAGAACCAGAGGGTATAATAGAAATTGAGACAATCTAACAATTGCCTCTTGGAAGATTCCCTAAAAGGGAAAATTCCAAGGAATATTGTGGTCAATTTCCAGAATTCTGAGGTCAAGGAGAAAATATTTCAAGCAACCTGAAAGAAACAATTTGAATACTGTGGAAACACAATCAGGATAACGCAAGATCTAGCAGCTTCTACATTAAGGGATCAGAGGGCTTGGAATAGAAGTCAAAGTAGCTAGGATTAAAGTCAAGAATCACTTACCAAGCAAAACTGAGTATGGTAATTTGGGGGTGGGGGGTTAACATTTAATGAAATAGAGGACTTTCAAGCATTCTTTATGAAAAGACCAGAGCTGAATAGAAAATGTGACTTTCAAATAAAAGAATCAAGAGAAGCATGAAAAGATAAAAAGGAAAGAGAAATCATAAGGAGCTTATTAAAATTGAACTGTTTACATTCTAACATGGAAAGATGATATTTGTAACTCACTACACCTTTCTCAGTATTAGGGTAGTTTGAGGGAATATATATTACACATACACACACACACACACACACACACACACACACACACACACACTGCACAGGGTGAGTTGAAAATGAAGGGATGATACCTAAAAAATAAAATTAAAGGGTGAAAGAGGAATATATTGGGAGGAGAAAGGGAGAAATAGAATACAGTAAATTATCTCACATAAAAGAAGTAAGAAAAGGGGTGGCTAGATGTCGCAGTGAGTAGAGCATCGGCCCTGGAGTCAGAAGGACCTGAGTTCGGATCTGGCCTCAGACACTTAACGCACACAAGCAAACAAAAAAAAAAAAAAAAACACCTAGCCGTGTGACTTTGGGCAAGTTACTTAACCCCAATTGCCCTCCAAAAAGCAAAAAAAATGTTTTGGGGATTAATAGAAGGGAGGGCAGACTGGGGGAAGGGGTAATCAGAACGCATGATAACTTCGGGTGAAGGGAGGGAGAGATGGGGAGAAAATTTGGAACTCAAAATCTTTTGGAAGTCAATATTAAAGACTAAAATAAGTAAATTAACCAAAAAATTATTTTAAAATGGTAAAGTTAATTTTAAAAAAGTAGAAGGAACCCAGAACATAAAGGAAACCATCTATGTAGAAAATACAGGAGGACAGACAAGTCATGCAGCATTTTAAGAAGGTGTGGTTGTATAAAAGTTTTTACCCACATTAATGAGATCAATCCACTGAAGCACTAAAGCACGTTCAAAGCATTGTCTTGGGCACTGGGGATGGAAAGATTTAAAAAAAATGAAGCCAGGGGCTCACTTTCAGAAGTGTTGTGTAATTTGACCAGAAGAGACTCTGGACAGCCATTGAGAGCCCCCCAGCTTTGAAAACACAGATGTTGATGCTTCCCTCTCTGGTAACTCTGATTAGGTATGGATGTATGTAATGGTCAGACAGTTTGGAGGCCTGTCTGCTTGATCTGTTTCTCTGTCTTGTAACTTCTGTCTGTATACTCTGAAATTGTGGGTGCTGACCTTTTTACACTGAACAAGGTAAATGATATATGTTTGATTGATTAAAGTAAGCTTGTTAACCCATTTTGAGTTGCTTTCCTTTAGCAAAGCAGATCTAAGAACCTGTGTTGGCAGCCACCCTGGGTATGCTGGGGTGCTTGTTGCTACAGATATCATTATTCATACCATTCAGTTTGTTAATACCCTGACTTCCTGAGTCATCAACTTTTCAGAGTCCTATGAAGTATCATTCTTTAATCAATAAATTGAATATTCTTCTCAAAAAAAAATGAAGCCACATCAGTAACAAAGTGCAATGGTAAGGGCATTTGAACATCTTCCCTTCCCCTTAATAGGTTTATACCCCTTAATGGACCTCACCTGGAGCCCAACAAAAGAAGTTGGCTTGGGGGAGGCTTGTTGTTCAGGAGAGTCTTTTGTTACTTTGTAATTAGGCAGTGGGTCTTGAAGGTTGTGATATTCTCTGACCTTGGAGAAGGCTATGGATACTCCCTGCGGTGAGGTTTTGCTTTGGGGCTCACTCATGGGAAGAGTTACATAATTTATACAGATGAAAGTCTGGGCACCTGGGGAGCCCCACCTCCCCACCCACCCAAGCTTTGACAACCCAGATGCTGGGCTTCTCCCTCTGCTGACTATATAAGTATGTCATGGTCAGACAGCTAGTAGCACTGTCTGTTGAAATGTGTTATTTTCTCTGTCTGTATTTTTTATCTGCATATAATTTCTGTTTGTATTTTCTCTGAAGTTCAGGGTGCTGACTTTTCCCTGAAGGAAGTAAATGATATACATGTTTGATTAAAGTAAGATTAACCTTTTTTGAGCTGTGTTTCTTTAGAAAAGCAGATCAAACAACCTGTGCAAGGAACCATTCTGGTTATGTTCCATGCTTGCTGCTATGCCAAGGTGGCAACATTTTACAGGGTAAATACAACATGAAAACAGAAAAGTATATTACTAGGTAGAAAATGAGGGGAGTGAAGGAGAGGTGAGGCAAAAGTTCAAGGAAAGAATGAGATGTGCAAAAAACACTATTAGTAATGTCAGAGAAAACTTTTTAAATTAAATTTTATGTTTATTTTGAGGTTATATAATTCATTTCCACAAGATTTTGAGTTACAAAATTTCTTCCCATCTCTCTCTCACCTACCCACCACCCCAAAACAGCAAGCCCAATGAATACTCCCTCCCCGAATCTGCTCTCTCCTATATCCTCCCTCATACCCCGTCCAACTTTCCTGTAGGGCAAGATAGATCTCTATGTCCCAGTGCCTATATATCTTATTTCCCAGTTGCAGGTAAAAATTCTCTCTCTCTCTCTCTCTCTCTCTCTCTCTCTCTCTCTCTCTCTCTCTCTCTCTCTCTCTCTCTCTCTCTCTCTCTCTCTCTCTCTTCTCTCTCTCTCTCTCTCTCTCTCTCTCTCTCTCTCACACACACACACACACACACACACACACACACACATTAAACATTTGATTTTAAAACTTTGAATTCCAGATTCTATCCCTTCCTCCGTTATCACCCACAATTACTTGAAAGATAAACAATTCAATATAGGTTGTAAATGTGTAGCTATGCAAAACATTTCCATACTGGATATACTGTGAAAGACTGGCTATATTTCCCTCCATCCTATCTCACCCCCATTTGTTCTATTCTCTACCTTGACCCTGTCCCTTTTCAAAAGTGTGTGCTTCCAACTTCCCTCCCCCCAAACCTTCCCTCCCATTGATCATCCCACCTCTCATCCCCTTTCCCCCTACTCTCCTGTAGGGTGAGATACCATATTTAGTGTATAGGTCATTTCCTCTCTAAGCCAAATTCAATGAGAGAAAGGTTGACTCATTCCTTTTTGCCTTCTGGTTCTTCCCCTCCATTGTAGCAGTTTTCTCTTACCTCTTCTATATGAGATTATTTACCCCATTCTGTTTCACCCCATATCCTCTCTTTATATTCCTCTCTCACCTCTCAATTACACCTTTTAAATATCATGCCTTCCTCTTCAACTGGTCCAGTGCCCTCTGTCTATGTATACCTGTACATACACACATAAGTGTTGATATACCCATATACCCTCCTATATAGAAATATATATACATATATATACATACATATATATACATATATATATATATATATATATGTACACATATACATTTATGTTCCCTTCAACTATTCTCATAATGAGAAAAGTTATATAAGTTACAATTGTCATTTTTTGGTGTAGGAATGTTAGCAGTTCAACTTTGATAAGTTCCTTATGATTTTGTTTCCCTCTTTACATTCTCATGCTTCTCTTGCTTCTTGTATCTGAATGTCAAATTTTCTATTGGGCTGTGGTTTTTCATCAAGAATGCTTGAAAGTGGGGGTGGAGCCAAGATACCAGAAAGGAAGCAGTAATGTCTCTAAGCTCCTCTGTAAATCCCGTCACTAAACCTTAAAAAGTGAATCTGAACAGATTCTGGAGTGACAGAATCCACTGGGAGACAGAGTGTGGCAGAATCCAGACCAGGAAAGTGCCCAGTGGGTCCGGACAGGGGAAGCACGGAGAAAGAGGGGTCTGTACAGCTCAGACTTGAGAACAGACAAGCAGACTACACCAGAGAGAGAAGAAGCCCAAGCCAGCCAACTTACCCATCCCAAGGATGAATCGCAGCCCTCTCATCACCATCTCACCAAGGGACAGGAGGAATCATTGGAGCCAGGTAAGAGAGTGCACAGGTCCCACAGCAGAGACAGCAGCTTCCAGTGGGACTATCAGCCCCCAGTCTGGAAGTTTAGAAATAGCCTGCCTGTTTATCCAGGGGCTAGAAAGGCAAAGTGAACTCCAGCTGCTCCCTCTGATTCCTCCTTAAAGAAGTAGAAAACCCAAAGATAAGTCTCCCACCCAGAGAGAAATCCTAAGATAGTGGAAATAGCCTCGGGCTTGGAAGTCATTGAGAAGGGGTGTAACTGAGGCATCAAGGAGTCTGAAGAGAAGAGGGGGAGGGATCCCAAAAAGCCTCACCTCACCTGACCAGCAAAAGCCTGCCTGAGCTGTAGCCAAGGGGTACAGAAGCAGAAATCTGAAGTGGCCAGACTACCCCACCTCCACAGATTACACTGTGCACATCAGCATAACTCACTTAGACTCCAGACTTTGCCACAAACTAGACACCAAGAGGGTAAAGCATTCAAAGTCAATGACAAGGCCCTTAGCTCACAGCCTGAGAAATTAGGAAACAGGAAATCAAAATAGGAAGGAAGGAAGCTGAGAAGGAGAAGAGGAAGGCAAGAAAATCGATCCAAGCTTAATATGTAGGTCAAGAACAACCAAATACAGAGGACAACTTGGACTCTTTACCCACACCTGAGACAACAGAAGGAAATATAAACTGGTCTCAAGCCCAAATAGCATTCTTGGAGGAGCTTAAGAAAGATTTTAAAGACCAAATCAGGGAGGCAGTGAACAACTTGGAAAAAAGATTCACTGAAGAAAACAAATTCTTAAAAAGTAAAATTAGTGAAGTAATTGGAGAAAATACCTCCCTAAAATAGGACCTTAAAAACTAATTGAAGGGGCGGCTAGGTGGCGCAGTGAATAGAGCGCCGGCCCTGGAATCAGAAGGACCTGAGTTTGGAGCTGGCCTCCGACACTTAATCCACACAAACAGACTACAGCAACTTATCATGAGAATAATACACTTTGATCAGGTAGGATTTATTCTAGGAATGCAAGGATGGTTTAATATTAGGAAAACCATCAGTATAATTGATCATATCAACAATAAAACTAGCAGAAAACACATGGTTATCTCAATAGATGCAGAAAAGGCTTTTGACAAAGTTCAACATCCATTCCTATTAAAAACACTAGAAAGTATAGGAATAAATGGAGCCTTCCCTAAAACAATTGATAGCATCTATTTAAAACCATCAGCAAGTATTATATGCAATGGGGATAAACTAGAAGCTTTTCCAATAAGATCAGGAGTGAAACAAGGGTGTCCACTATCACTCTTCTTATCAATCTGGTACTAGAAACATTAGCAGTAGCAATTAGAGAAGAAAAAGAAATCAAAGGAATCAAATTAGGCAAAGAAGGGACCAAGCTATCACTCTTCGAAGATGATATGATGATATACTTAGGGAATCCTAGAGAACCAGGTAAAAAACTACTCGAGACAATAAATAAATTTGGCAAAGTTGCCAAATAAAATAAAATAAACCCACATGAATCCTAGGCATTCCTGTATATCTCTAATGAAATTCAACAGCAAGAGACAGAAAGAGAAATCCCATTTAAAGTCACTGTAGACATTATCAAATATTTGGGAATCTACCTGCCAAAACAAACCCAGGACCTATATGATCACAAGTACAAAACACTTCTCACACAAATGAAGTCAGATCTAACTAATTGGAAAAATATCAATTGCCCGTGGCTGGGTCGAGCTAATATAATAAAAATGACAGTTTTTCCCAAACTAAATTTCATATTTAGTGTCATACCAATCAATTTACCAAAAAACTACTTTATAGAGTTAGACAAAATAGTAACAAAATTTATTTGGAAGAACAAACAGTCTAGAATATCAAGGGAATTAATGAAAAGACATGCTAGGGAAGGTGGACTAGCTATATCAGATTTTAATCTGCATTATACAGCAGCAGTCATCAAAACTGCTTGGTGCTGGCAGAGGAGTAGAGTAGTGTATCAATGGAATAGATTGGGGGCACGAGATTCAGCAGTTAATGAGTATAGCAATCTATTGTTTGATAAACCCAAAGTCCCCAGTTTTGGGGATAAGAATGCATTATTTGACAAAAACTGCTGGGAAAATTGGAATACAGTATGGCAAAAACTGGGCATACACCATTATCTAACACCATATACCAAAATCAAGTCTAAATGGATGCATGATCTAGGTATAAAGGATGATATGGTAAGCAATCTGGGAAAGCACAAAATAATTTCACTGTCAGATTTATGGAGAGGGAAAGACTTTAGGACCAAACAAGAATTAGAGAGCATTATAAAATGCAAAATGGATAATTTTGATTACATTAAATTGCAAGGCTTCTATACAAACAAAGCCAATGTAAATTAAGATCAAGAGGGAGGTGGGAAATTGGGAAAAAATTTTCACAACCTATGTCTGATAAAGGACTCGTTTCTAAAATATACAGAGAATTGAGTCAAATTTATAAGAATACAAGTCATTCCCCAATGGATAAATGGTCAAAGGATATGAACAGGCAGTTTTCAGAGAAAGAAATTAAAGGTATCTATAAACATATGAAGAAATGCTCTTAATCACTATTGATTAGAGAAATGCAAATCAAAACAACTCTGAGGTACCACATTTCTCCAGTCACATTGCCTAAGATGACAAAACAGGAAAATGACAAATACTGTAGAGGATGTGGGCAAATTGGAACACAAATGCATTGCTGATGGAGTTGTGAACTTATCCAACCGTTCTGGAGAGCAATCTGGAATTATGCCCAAAGGGCTATAAATAATTTCATACCCTTTGACCCAGCAATACCACTTCTAGGGTTATATCCCAAAGAGATCATAGAAGTGGGAAGAAGACCTATTATGTACAAAACTATTTATAGCAGCTCTTTTTGTGATTGCAAAGAATTGGAAATTAAAGTGGTAGGGATTTTAATCCCCATCAATTGGGGAATAGCTAAACAAGTTGTGGTATATGCATGTAACGGATTACTATTGTCCTATAAGAAACACAGAGCAGGGGCGGAGCCAAGATGGCGGAGTAGAAACAGCTCGTCCAAGCCTCTCTGCCCCCAGATTCTCCACAAACTATGTAAAAAAAGGACTCTGAAAAACTTCTGGAGCCCCAGCACCCACAGAACGACACAGAGAAGCTAACCTCCCGCTGAGGACAGCCCAGCACCCTGCAGGAAGGACCAGCGCAGTGGTCTGGGAGCCGGCAGCGCGCAGAGGGCAGGAGCCGAGCCGAGCCGAGCCCAGGTCCACGTGAGCCGAGGTTTTAGCCCCAGGGCGGCAGGGCCAGCAGCCGGCTGGAGGAACCCCAGAACACCAGGAACTGTGGAGATTCCAGAATCATCAACATAGACTTGCCTAGGACAAAGTAAGAGGTTAGTGTCCTATGGACTTTGGGACTAGTATTCGGGGAATGCGTCAGCTCCCTCCCCTGGGGGCTAGAAGCCGCTGAGGAGACATGCCATTTTGTAGTTTTCATAGGCATTTCCGGCTCCCAGCCTACAAATCGTGGGAGATCCAGCGATCAGTCTTGGGGGGTAATCGCTCTTGCTTTAACCTCCCTGGATCTGGATTGTGATCTAGGGTGGAAGTTGTGGGTGGGTTTACAGCTTGCCAGAAACGGAAGTTGCCCCCCACACGTTCGGGACGAAAATTCCTCTAGCTGGCCTTAAAGCCATAGTGTGGCAACAAGCCCAAAAGTCAAGCAATTAAGTGGCAACATGCCAAGGCAAAGGAAACAGAAAAATGCAACCCTAGACTCCTATTTTGGGGGCATAGAGCGGGAAAAGGACTGTGAGGTCAGAAGTCCTGCTCCAAAAGCCCCAGGGGAAAACATGAGTGGGTTGCAGGCCATAGAGGACCTTAAGAAGGACTTTAAAATCAAATAAGAGAAGTGGAGGAAAAATTAGAAAGAGAAATGAGAAGGATGCAGGAAAAGTATGAAATGAGGGTCAACAGCCTGACTGAGGAAAACAACACCTTAAAAAATAGACTAACTCAAATGGCAAAGGAGGCCCAAAAGGGCAATGAGGAGAAGAATGCCTTAAAAAGTCGAATTTGCCAGATGGAAAAAGAATCTCAAAAGTTCACTGAGGAGATTCATTCCTTCAGAGTTAGACTGGAGCAAATGGAAGCTAATGACTTTATGAGAAATCAAGATGCTGTTAAGCAGATCCAAACAAATGAAAGATTAGAAGGCAATGTGAAATATCTCATGGGAAAAACCACTGACCTGGAAAATAGATCCAGGAGAGACAATTTAAAAATATTGGACTACCTGAAAGCCATGATCAAGGAAAGAACCTAGAAATCACCCTTCAAGAAATTCTCAAGGAAAACTGCCCTGATGTTTTAGATCCAGAGGGCAAAATAGAGGTTGAAAGAATCCACAGATCACCTCCTGAAAAAGATCCCAAAAAGAAAACTCCCAGAAATATTATAGCCAGGTTCCAGAATCCCCAGATCAAGGAGAAAATACTACAAGCAGCCAGGAAGAAACAATTTCAATATTGTGGAAACACAATCAGAATAGCCCAGGACCTGGCAGCTTCTACACTGAGGGATCGAAGGGCATGGAATATGATATTCCAGAGGGCAAAAGAACTGGGAATGAACCCAAGGGTCACCTACCCAGCAAAACTGAGTATTTTGTTTCAGGGGAAAATATGGTCATTCAGTGGAATAGAGGACTTTCAAGCATTCTTGAGGAAAAAACCAGAATTGAATAGAAAATTTGACATCCAGACACAAGAAGCAAGAGATGCCTGAGAAGGTAATCAGGGAAAAGAAATCAAAAGGAACTTATCAAAGTTGAACTATTTACATTCCTATATGGAAAAGCAATAACTGTGACTGATGATATCTTTCTCACTATGAAAATAATGGAAGAAGGGGTGTGGTCATATGAATACATATGTGAATGTGTGTGTATATGGTTACAGTTATATATGGATAGAGGGCATAGGTTGATTTTGTTGGGAAGGGAGAGTACTCAAGGGATGAAATTATGAGGTGAGAGAGGAAAGTGGCAAGAGGAGATGGGGAGAGACATGGTAGGGTAAACTATCTCATGTAGGGGAAGTGGGTGCAAAGGAGGGGGAGAATAAGGAAGGCTAAAAAGGCAAAACCACATTCACATTGAATTTGGTTCAGGGAGAAAATGACATACATACTAAATGGGATATCTCAACCTGCAGCAGGATAGGGGGAAGGGGGATGAGAGGAGGGATGATGGATGGGAGGGCATCCTTGGGGTGAGGGGAGGTTGGAAGTACCCACTATAGAAGAGGGACAGGATCATGTAGGGAATGGACCAGGTGGGGGTGGGATGAGTGGGAGGGAATTATAAGCAGCCTTGTACAATATATCTACTATGATAATGTTTTGCATAGCTAGACATGTACAACATATACTGAATTACTTATCTCCCAAGAAGGAATGGGTGACAAGGGAGGAAGGAAATGGATCTGAAATTCAAGGTCGTAACATTAAATGTTTCAAATATATATATAAATACTATTATTAACACTCTTTTGCCTATAATTGGGAGATAAGATGTGCAGGCATTGGGACACAAAGATTCATCTTCCTCTAATGGAAAAGTCGATGGGGGTATGGGAGAAGGTATGGGAGAGAGCAGATTGGAGGAAGCGATATCTTGTGGGACTGCTATTCTGGGAGGGTGGGTAGGGGAATAATGGGGGGAAAATGATTGTAACTCAAAATCTGGCGGAAATGAATGATGTAAAACAGAAGTTAATAAAGTATTTGTTTTAAAAAAAAAAGAAAACATTACAGGAAAAAAGGTAAAAAAAAGTTACGTGACAACTTTATGATATATTTGAAAGGAATAGCAAGTTGCACATAATAAATTTGCAGTTTCATGTAAAAAAAAAAAAAGAAACACAGAGCAGACGCACTTCATATTTATCTGGAGAGTCATATAAACTGACGCTGAGTGAAAAGAGTAGAACGAGGAGAAATTTGTATACAATCACAGACACAACATATATGTGATGACCAACTATGACAGACTGGACTCTTCTCAGCAATGGAGATAAGTCAATCCTGAAAGACTCATGAAGGAGAGAAATGCCTACATCCAGAGAAATAATTAAAAAGAACTGAGTTTGAATCCTGATTGAAGCAAACTACTTGATCTTTTTCTTTTCATTGTTTAGTTTTATTTCCTCTTTACCATTTCTCATTCCATCTAGTACAATATGCCTTTGTAACCTGAATAATGTCTAATGTGAAAGTATTTGCAGATCCTATACTGCACTATATGCTGTTGTGGGGGGAGGGGAGGAGCGGGGTGCAGGGAAGGACGGGAAACTTGAAAGTCAAGAAACTATGCAATTGAATCGTGTAAACTAAAAATTAAAAAACAAATTAATAAATTAAAAAAAATGTTTGAAAATCTTCTATTCCATTGAACGATGATACTTTCCCCTGAAACTTGATACTCAGTTTTGCTGGTAGGTGATTCTTAGTTTTAATCCCAGCTTCTTTGCCCTCCAGAATACCATATTCCAAGACCTTCCATCCTTCAGTGTAGAAGCTGACAAATCCTGTGTTATCCTGATTGTGTTTCCACAGTATTTAAATTGTTTCCTCCTGGCTGCTTGTAATATTTTCTCCTTTTTCTAGAAATTCCAGTGCCTGGCTATAATATCCCTAGGAATTTTCTTTTGAGGATCTTTTTCAAGAGGTGATTGGTGGATTCTTTCAACCTCTATTTTGCTCTCTGGTTCTGAAACATTGGGGCAGTTTTCCTTGAAAATTTCTTGGAGGATGATTTCTAATTTCTTTTTTTGATCATGGCTTTCAGGTAGTCCAATAATTTTAAAATTATCTCTCCTGGATCTATTTTCCAGGTCAGTGGTATTTCCAATGAGATATTTCACATTGCCTTATATTTTTTCATTTGTGTGGATCTGTTTAATAGTATCTTGATTTCTCATAAAGTCACTAGCTTCCATTTGCTCCAATCTAATTCTGAAGGAGTTATTATCTTCTGTGAGCTTTTGAGATTCTTTTTCCATCTGGCAAATTTGGTTTTCTAAGGCATTCTTCTCCTCATTGGCTTTTTGAGCCTCTTTTG